>JABCMJ010022538.1:0-12128 GCA_014822125.1 Arbutus unedo | reverse complement strand
CATGGTCCATAACCAAACTCAACTAGTCCATAATCTTAAAATAAGTTGAAAATCATCAGTTAAAATTGCCAACAAGTCGCTGGAGCGAACCCAAAGTCCTTGGATGTGCCAAAGGTCAAAAGAAGTCACTGGAGTGACTTGGGTACAGCAGGTCTTGTCGCTGGAGCGACTTCAGAGTTGCTGGAGCGACTCTAGCGATCTCCATAATCGCCAAACAGATCACAGTTCATTCAAATCGATCAAAAACGCAATAAAACAAAATCAAAACATGATTTTAACTACCAATACCAATTATAAACATATAATAGAGGTGAAACATCCCTACCATAAGCTTTAAATGGAAAGATTTGAAGAAAACCCGTAAATCCTCACTCCAAATATACTTCAAGCTTCAAATCTTTTCTTCCCGAGCTCCAAATCACGATCCGTCTTTGATTTCACGTTAACCACGATCCAAGCTTCCTATATCTCAAAGGAATTCGAAAATAGTGGTGTGGATTAGTGGTGGTGGTAAATAGAAGATAAAACTCAAGGAGGAGAGAGATCGAGATGAAGGATGTGAGACATGGGTTTTGCTTTCCCCAAAATCTGATTATTAAGGCTCCCAAGGGCACCCACGTAAAACACCACGTATTGTGATGCGTGCAAAATAAAACAAAAGACCTTGGGCTCGGATCTCATAACTGAAATCTAAAATATAAAATAATAAATCATACGATTATTCTGCAATAAAAATAAATTTAAAAACTTAAAATTTTTCGGGCCCTTACATTAAATATGTGTACAAATGATATTGCATGCACACCATATTATATGGCTATACACACACACACACACACACACACGCGCGCGCGCGCACACACAAACTAAAAATTACGATTATAAGACTCAGAACATACGCGAGAATACGTTCCCCAGGATTTTAAAATTTTTAAAAATTATGATTCTAAAATTTGAACAAGTCAAAGATGTATGATTCAATGACTCCAAAAATACGATCTTGTGATTTTAAAAATTGTGAAAATTACGATTACAAAATTTGAACAGATCTAAAAAATATGATCCTACGACTTAAAAAATACCAAAAAAACATGACCCCAAGATTTAAAAATCTTAAAAATTACAATTCAAAAATTTAAAGAAGTCAACGAAATACGATTCTAAGACTAAGAAAATATCCGAGAATACGAAGCCTAAAATTAAATTTTTTGGATATTCCGATTTCAAAATTTGAACAAGTTCAATAAATAGGACTCTAAGACTGAAAAATATCCAAGAAAATGATCCCATGATTCAAAACTTTTAAATTTTAAAATTTCAAAATTTGAACAATTATATAAAATAGGATTCTAACACTGAAAAAATACCCGAGCATATGATGACAATGTTTTCGAAAAGTTTTAAAAATTACGATTGAAAATTTTGAACAAATCTTAGAAACATAATTCTAAGACTCAGAAAATAATGGAGAATATAATCCCAAGATTTAAATTTTTTTGAAAATTATGATTCCAAAATTTAAAAGTTGAAGAAAACTTGATTCTAAGACTAAGAAAATACCCTAGAATACGATCCCAGAATTTTAAATTTTTTAAAAATTATGCTTTAAACAAACTCTACGAAATACGATTATAAGACTCAAAAAATAACCAAAAATATGATCTCAGAATTTAAAATTTTTAAAAATTAAGAATTCAAAATTTGAACAAGTTTAAGAAATAGGATTCTAACACTGAAAAAATACCGGGATTACAATCCAAAAATTTTAAAATTTGAACAAGTCTAAAAATATGATTCTACGAATCAAAAAATACAAGATAATACGATCTTAGGATTTGTGAAAACAATTAAAACTTACGATTCGAAAATTTGAAGGGGTCTTGTAATTACAATGGTAAGACTCAGAAAATAACAGAAAATACGATCCTAAGATTTAAAAAAATTAATTTTAAAAATTACGATTCCAAAATTTGAAAAGTTAAAGAAATATGATTCTAAGACTATGAAAATACTAGAGATTAGGATTCCAGCATTTTAAAATTTTAAAAAATTATGCTTTAAAAATTTAAACAAGTCCAAGAAATAGGATATTAAGACTAAAAAAATACCCAATAATACGATCCAAGATTTAAAAATTTAGAAAATTCGATTCCAAAATTTAAACAAATCTAAGAATTAGGACTGTATGACTCAAAACATACCCCAAGAATACGATTCCATGATTTCAAAAAAATTTCAAAACTACAATTTCAAAATTACAGGTATACGATCCCAAGAACATAAAGTTTTGAAAATTATGATTCTACAATTTGAACAATTCTAAGAACTATGATTCTAAGACACAAAAAATACCCGAGAATATGATCCTAGGATTTTAAAATTTAGAAAATTACTATTTTAAAATGGGAACAAGTCTAAGGTATACGATTCTAATTAAGATTTAGAAAATACCCGAGAATATGATCACATAATTTTAAAAAATTTAGAATTACGATTCCGAAATTTTAAACAAGTCTAAAAATTATGATTTTAAGACTCAAAAAATACGCAAGAATACGTTCCTCAGGATTTTAGAATTTTTAAAAATTACGAATATAAAATTTGAACAAGTCTAAGATGTACGATTATATGACTCCGAAAATACGATCCCGTGATTTTAAAAATTGTGAAAATTACGATTACAAAATTTGAACAGTTCTAAAAAATATGATCCTACAACTCAAAAAATACCCGAAAAACATGACCCGGGATTTTAAAAATCTCAAAAATTACAATTAAAAACTTTAAAATAGTCTACGAAATATGATTCAAAGACTAAGAAAATATCCGAGATTAGGATCCCAAAATTTAAATTTCTTGGAAATTCCATTTTCAAAATTTGAACAAGTTCAAGAAATAGGATTCTAAGACTAAAAAATATGCAAGAAAATGATCCCATGATTCAAAAATTTTAAAATTTACAATTTCAAAATTTGAACAATTATATAAAATAGGATTCTAAAATAGTTTTGAAAACCTTTAAAAATTACAATTAAAAAATTTGAAAAAATCTAAAAAATACAATTCTAAGACTCAGAAAATAACGGAGAATACATCCCATGATTTAATTTTTTTTCAAAATTATGATTCCAAAATTTAAAAGTTGAAGAAAATTTGATTCTAAGACTTAGAAAATACCCGAGAATACGATCACAAGATTTTAAATGTTTTAAAAATTATGCTTTAAAATTTTGAGCTACTCTTTTCTAAATACGATTCTAAGATTCAAAAAATAACCGAGAATATGATCTCTGAATTTAAATTTTTTTAAAATTACGTATTCAAAATTTGAACAAGTCTAAAAAATTGGATTCTAAGATTGAAAAAATACCGAGATTACAATCCTAAGATTTTAAAATTCTTAAAAATTACGATTTCAAAATTTGAACAAGTCTAAAAATACGATTCTATGAATCAGAAAATACACGATAATACGATCTCAGGATTTTTGAAAATAACTAAAAATTACAATTCAAAAATTTGAACAAGTCTGATAAATACAATTGTAAGACTCAAAAAATAACGGAGAATACGATCCTAAGATTTAAAAAATTAATTAATTTTAAAAATTATAACTTCAAAATTTGAAAACTTTAAGAAATATGATTCCAAGGCCAAGAATAGAGATTAGGATTCCACCATTTTAAAATTTTAAAAAATTATGCTTTAAAAATTTCAACAAATTGAACAAATAGCATACTAAGACTAAAAAAAATACCCAAGGATACGGTTCAAGGATTTAAAAATTTAGAAAATTAAGATTCCAAAATTTAAACAAATCTAGGAAATAGGATTGTGTGACTCAAAAAATACACAAGAATATAATTCCATGATTTTAAAAAAATTTCAAAACTACGATTTCCAAATTACAAGAATACGATGCCAGGCATATAAAGTTTTGAAAATTATGATTCTCCAATTTGAACAATTCTAAGAAATATGATTTAAAGACTCAAAAAATACTTGAGAATATAATCCTAGGATTTTAAAATTTAGAAAATTACGATTCTAAAGTGGGAAAAAGTCTAAGGTATACGATTCTAATTAAGACTCAGAAGAGAATAAAATCACATAAATTTAAAAAAATTCAAAATTACCATTCTGAACAAGTCTAAAAATTACAATTCTAAGACTTGCAAAATACGCTAGAATACATTCCCCAGGATGTTAAAATTTTTGAAAATTACGACTCCAGAATTTGAACAAGTCTAAGATAAATGATTTTATGACTCCAAAAATACGATCCTGTGATTTTGAAAATTGTGAAAATTACGAGTACAAAATTTGAACAGGTCTAAAAAATATGATCTTATGACTCAAAAAATACCAGAAAAACACGACCCTGGGATTTTAAAAATCTTGAAAATTACAATTCAAAAATTTGAAGAAGTGCACGAAATAGGATTTTAAGACAAAGAAAACATCTGAGAATACAATCCCAAAATTATTTTTTGGAAATTGCGATTTCAAATTTTGAACAAGTTTAAGAATTAGGATTGTAAGACTGAAAAATATCCAAGAAAACGATTCAATGATTCAAAAATTTTAAAATCTACAATTTTAAGATTTGAAAAATTGTATAAAATAGGATTCTAACACTTAGAAAATACTCGAGCACACGATGACAGGGTTTTTGAAAACTTTTAAAAATTACGATTAAAAAATTTCAACAAACCTAAGAAATACAATTCTAAGACTCAAAATATAACGGAGAAAACGATCCAAGATTTAAATTTTTTTAAATTTATGCTTTAAAAATTTGAATAACTCTATGAAATATGATTCTAAGACTCCAAAATAACAGTGAATACGATCTCAGAATTTAAAATTTTTAAAAATTATGAATTCGAAATTTGAACAAGTCTAAGAAATAGGATTCTAAGACTAAAAAAATATCAAGATTACAATCCCAAGATTTTAAAATTCTTAAAAATTACGATTCTACAATTTGAATAAGTCTAAAAATTCGATTTTACGAATTAGAAAAAACACGATAGTGCGATTCCAGAATTTCTGAAAACATTTAAAAATTACGATTCGAAAATTTGAACAAGTCTAATAAATACAATTGTAATACTCAGAAAATAACGCAAAATATGATCCTAAGATTTAAAAAAAATAATTAAAAATCACGATTCCAAAATTTGAAAAGTCCTTAAATATGATTTTAAGACTAAGAAAATACTAAAGATTAGGATTCCAGCATTTTAAAATTTTAAAACATTATGATTTAAAAATTTAAACAAATCTAAGAACTATAATTGTGTGACTCAAAAAATATCACAGAATACAATTCCATGATTTTAGAAAAATTTCGAAACTACGATTTCTAAAATATGAGAATACGATCGCAGGAATATAAAATTTTGAAAATTATGATTATACAATTTGAACAATTATAAGAAATACGATTCTAAGCCTCAAAAAATACCCGAGAATACGATCTCACGATTTTAAAATTTAGAAAATTACGTTTCTAAAATTTTTAAATACCTAATTTAAAGAGCTAAGAAATACTATTATAAAAGTCAAAAAATTTCTAAGAATACGATTCTAGGATTTTAAATTTTTAAAAAATTATGGTTCTAAAATTTTAACAAGTCTAAAAAATATGATTGTAAGACTCAGAAAATACTGAGCATACGGTCCCAAGATTTTAAAAATTCTAGAAAGTAGGATTTCAAAATTTGAACAAGTCTAAAAAATGCGATTTTCAGACTATGAAAATGCCAGAGAATAAGATTCTAGGGTATTAAAAATTTAAAATTTTAAACTTAAAAAATACAAGAGAATATGTCCCAAGATTAAATTTTTTGAAAATTACGATTCTAAAGTTTGAACAAGTCTATGAAATACGATTCTAGGATTCAAAAAATATTTGATTGTATGTCCCAAGATTTCAAAATATTATGATTCTAAGACTAAATAAATACCCGAGAACACGGTTTCAGGATTTTAGATTTGTTTAAAATTATGTTTCTAAAATTTGAACAAATCTAAGAATTACAATTCTAAGACTCAAAACATACCCGACAATACGATCCCAAGATCTTACAAAATTTAAAAATTACGATTTAAAAATTTGTACAAGTCTAAGATACAAGATTGTAATACTCAAAAAAGAACCGATAATGCGATTGCAGGATTTTCAAAATTAACGAAATTACAATTCTAAAAATTGAACAAGTTTAAGAAATATGATTCTCAGACTCCAAAAATACTTGGCAATTCAATCCCAGGATTTAAAATTTTAAAAATTACGATTCTAAAATCTAAACAAGTCTAAGAAATACAGTTTTAAGAATCATAAAATACTTGAGAATGCCATCCCAGGGCTTTAAATAATTTGGAAATTGCGATTTCAAAATTTGAACAAATCTAACAAACACGATTAAAAGACTCATAAAATTCCCGATAATACACTCCCAGGATTTTAAAATTTTGAAATTAATGATTTTAAAATTTGAAGAAGTCTAAGAAATATGTTTATAAGACTCAGAAAATAACCGCGCATACAATCACATGATTTTAAAAATTTTAAAAATTACAATTCTTAAATTTCAATTAGTCTAAGAAATGCAACTACAAGACTTAAAAAATAATGGAGAATACGTCCCCAAGATTTTAAAATATTAAAAAAATTTGACAATTACGATTCTAAAATTTGAATAGTCTAATATATATGATTCTAAGATTTAGAAAATACCCAAGAATACGATTCCAGAATTTAAATTCTTTTAAAGTTTTGCTTTAAAATTTTGAACAAGTTTAAGAAACATGATTCTAAGACTCAGAAAATATCTAAGAATACAATCCTGGGATTTTAAAATTTTTTTAAATTTTGATTCTAAAATTTGTAAAAGTGTAAGAAATACAATTCTACGAATCAGAAAATTCTTGAAAAATATGACCCCATGATTTGAAATATTTTGAAACTTACGATTTCAAAATTTGAACAAATCTATGAAATATAATTTTAGAACTCAGAAATTTCCCAGAATACGATCCCAGAATTTTAAAATTTGTGAAAAAAATAATTTCAAAATTTGAACAAGCCTAAAATACGATTCTAAAACTCGAAAAATATTCAAGAATACGGTCCCAAGATTTTAAATTTTTTAAAATTTGAACTAGTTTAACAAACATGATTCTAAGACTCCAAAATTACTTGAGAATAGAATCCCAAAACCAAGGATTTCAAAATTTCAAAAATTATAATTCCAAAATTGAACTAGTCTTAGAAATATAATTCTAAGACTTAGAAAATACCCGAGAATACGATCACAGAATTTTGAAATTATAAAAATTGGGATTCCAAAATTTGAAGAAGTCTAAAAAATAGGATTCTAATACTAAAAAAATACGCGAGAATATGATTACAGGATTTTAAAAATCACAATTCCAAAATTTGGATACATCTAGAAAATACGATTGTACGACTCAAAAAATAACCAAAAGTACGACCCCAAGATTTTAAAATTTTTAAAAATTACAATTTCAAAATTTGAACAAATCTAAGAAATACGATAATAAAACTCCAAAAATGTCTGTGAATACGATACCAGGATTTTAAATTTTTTTAAAATTACGGTTCTAAAATTTTAACAAGTCTAAAAAAATATGATTCTAAGACTAAGAAAATACCTAAGAATACGATCTTAAGATTTTACAAATTTTAAAAGTTAAGATTTCAAATTTTGAACTAGTCTAAAAAATCCGATTTCCAGACAATGAAAATACTCAATAAAACGATTCTAGGATTTTAAAAATTTTAAAATTAGACTATAAAAATTTAGACAAGTCTACAAAATACGATTCTAAGACTCCAAAAATACCCGAGAATATGTACCAGTATTAAAATTTTTAAAAATTACGATTTTAAATTTGAACAAGTCTATGAAATACAGTGCTAAGATTCAAAAAATATTCGAGTATATGTTCCAAGATTTAAATGTTTTATTATTCTAAGACTAAAGAAATACCTAGGAACACGGTTTCAAGATTTTATAATTTTTAAAAATTATGATTCTAAAATTTGAACAAGTCTAAGAAATACAATTCTATGACTAAAAAATTAACGGAGAATACGGCACCAGGATTTTAAAAATTTGAAAAGTCCAAGAAATATTATTCTAACACTAAGTAGATATGGGAGAATACAATCGCAAATTTTTTAAATTGTTAAAAATTACGCCTACAAAAATTAAAATACACTAAAAATACGATTCAATTAGTCAAAAAAATCCGAGAACATGATCCCAAGAATTTAAAACTTATCATTATAAAATCTCAAGATGTCTAAGAAATAATAGCGAAGATGATCATAGAATGTTAAAACTTTTAAAATTTTGATTTGTAAATTTAAACAAATCTAAGAATTATAATTACAAGACTAAGAAAATAACAGAGAATACGTTTCCAAAATTTTAAAAATATTAAAAATACTAAAAATTTGAAAATTAAGATTCTAAAGTTTGAAAAGTCTAAGAAATATAATTCTAGGATTTAGAAAATACTCAAGAATACAAAAACAAAAATTTTAATTTTTTAAAATTTACGCTTTAAAATTTTGAACAAGTCTAAGAAGGACGATTTTAATACTCAAAAAATAATTATGAGTATGATCCCATGATTTTAAAAATTATGATTCTAAAATTTGAATAAGTCTACAAAATACGATTTCACGAGTCAGAAAATTCCGAAAAATATGAAGCCATGATTTGAAATTTTTTGTCAATTACAATTTCAAAATTCGAACAAATCTAATAAATACAATTCTAAGACTTAAAAAAATTGTAACAATACGATCCCAGGAATTTAAAAGTTTAAAAATTACAATTCTAAAATTTGAACAAGACTAAGAAATTCGATGCTAAGACTTGAAAAATATCCAAGAATACGATCCTATAATTTTAAAATTTTTTAAAACTTGAATTCCAAAATTTGAACTAGTTTAAGAGATACGGTTCTAAGACTCTGAAAATACACGAGTATACAATTCCAGGGTTTTAAATTTTCTTAAAATTGCAATCCTAAAACTTGAACAAGTCTAAGAAATACCATTGTAACACTAATTAGAAAATAACCAAGAATACGATCCAAGGATTTTCAAATGTTTCAAATTACAATTTCAAAATTGGAACAAGTCTAAGAAACACGATTTTAAGGATCAGAAAAATCCAAAAATACGATCCCAGAATTTTAAAAATTACAATTCCGAAACTTGAATAAGTCTTAGTAATGCGATTCTAAGACTAAGAAAATACCTGAGGATATGATGAAAGTAGGATTTTTAATTTTTTTTAAACTTATGATTTCAAAATTTAAACAATTCTAAGACTCGAAAAATACCCGACAATACAATCCCAAGATCTTACAAAATTTAAAAATTATGATTCAAAAATTTGTACAAGTCTAAGATATAAGATTGTAATACTAAAAAATGAGACTGTAGGATTTTGAAAATTAACGAAATTACGATTCTAAAAATTGAACAAGTTTATGAAATATGATTCTAAGACTACAAAAAATACTTGACAATACGATCTTAAGATTTAAAACTTTAAAAATTACGATTTTAAAATCTGAACAATTCTAAAAAATACAATTCTAAGAATCAGAAAATACTTGAGAATATTATCCCCGGGTTTTAAATAATTTGAAAATTGTGATTTCAAAATTTGAATAAATCCAATAAACACGATTAAAAGACTCGTAAAATTCCCATTAATATGTTCTTAGGATTTTAAAATTTTGAAAATTATGATTTCAAAATTTGAAAAAGTCTAAGAAATATGTTTGTAAGACAAAAAATTACCACGGATGTGATCATAGGATTTAAAATTTTTTAAAAATTACGATTCTTAAATTTCAACACGTCTAAGAAATGCAATTACAAGACCTAGAAATTAATGGAGAAAACGTTCCTAAGATTTTAGAAATTTTAAAATTTTTAAAAATTACGATTCTAAAATTTGAAAAATCTAAGAAATACGATTCTAGGATTTAGAAAATACCAATGAATACGATACCAGAATATAATATTTTTTAAAATTTATGCTTTAAAATTTTGAACAAGTCTAAGAAACACGATTGTAAGATTCAGAAAATACCTAAGAATACGATACTGGGATTTTAAAAATTTTAAAAATTATAATTTTAAAATTTATACAATTTTAAGAAATACGATTCTACGAATCAAAAAATACTTGAAAAATATGACCCCATGATTTGAAATTTTTTGAAAATTAAAATTTCAAAATTTGAACAAATCGAAGAAATTTTAAGGCTCCAAAAATACTTGAGAATACAATCCCAAAACCTAGGATTTTAATATTTTAAAAATTATAATTCCAAAATTGAACTAGTCTGAGAAATATAATTCTAAAACTTAGAAAATAGACGAGAATATGATCATAGGATTTTGAAATTATCAAAATTGGGATTCCAAAATTTTAAGAAGTCTAAAGAATCGGATTCTAAAACTCAAAAAATACCCGAGAATATGATTCTAGGATCTTAAAAATCACAATTTTAAAATTTGGATAAGTCAAAAAAATATGATTGTACGACTCGAAAAATGGCTGAAAATACGACCCCAAGATTTTAAATATTTTAAAAATTACAATTTCAAAATTTGAACAAATCTAAGAAATACGATTATAAAACTCTAAAAATTACTGACAATACGATACCATGATTTTACATTTTTAAAAAATAACGGTTCTAAAATTTTAACAGGTCTAAAAAATATGCTTCTAAGACTTAGAAAATACCTGAGAATACGATCTCAGGATTTAAAAAATTTTAGAATTTAGGATTTCAAATTTTGAACAAGTCTAAAAAATTCGATTCACAGACAATGACCCGATAATTCGATTCTAGGATTTTAAAAATTTTAAAATTAGACTAGTCTTCGAAATACGATTCTAAGAGTCAAGAAATACCTGAGAATATGTCTTAGGATAAAGTTTTTTTGAAAATTATGATTTTGAAATTTGAACAAGTCTACGAAGTACGATTCTAAAATTCAAAACATATCCGAGTATATGTCCCAAGATTTAAAAATTTTATGATTCTAAGACTAAATAAATAACCGAGAACACGGTTTCAGGATTTTAAAATTTTTGAAAATTATGATTCTAAAATTTGAACAAATTTAAGAAATACAATTCTTGGACTCAAAAACTAACGAAGAATACGACTCTAGGATTTTAAAAATTTTAAAAGTCCAAGAAATGTTATTCTAACATTAAGAAGATTTTATTCGAATTGTAAAAAAATCCGAGAATGTGATCCCAAGAATTTAAAATTATCATTATAAAATTTTAAGAAGTCTAAGAAATAACCGCAAATACGATCATAGAATTTTAAAAAATTTAAAATTTTGATTAGTAAATTTGAACAAGTCTAGAACTATGATTACAAGACTGAGAAAATAACAATGAACGCGATCCCAAAATTTTAAAAATATTGAAAATACTAAAAATTTGAAAATTAAGATTCTAAAGTTTGAAAAGTCTAAGAAATATAGTTCTAGGACCTAGAAAATACTCAAGAATACAATCCCAAAATTTTAAATTTTTTAAAATTTGCGGTCTAAAATTTTGAACAATTCTAAGAAGGATTATTTTAATACTTAGAAAATAATGAGGAGTACGATCCAATGATTTTAAAAAATTTAAAAATTATGAGTCTAAAATTTGGATACATCTTTCGAAATACGATTCTACGACTCAGAAAATACCGAAAAATATAAACCCATGATTTTAAAATTTTTGAAAATTACAATTTCAAAATCTGAACAAATGTAACAAACACAATTCTAAGGCTCAAAATATTCGTAACAATACAATCGCAGGAATTTAAAAATTGCAATTCTAAAATTTGAACAAAACTAAGAAATTCAATGCTAAGACTTGAAAAATATCCAAGAATATGATCCTACGATTTTAAATTTTTTTAAAATTTGAACCAGTTTAAGAAATACGATTCAAAGACTCTGAAAGTACAGGGGTATAGGATCCCAGGGTTTTAAATTTTTTTAAAATTATGATTCTAAAACTTGAACAAGTCTAAAAAATACGATT
>JABCMJ010022533.1:0-11639 GCA_014822125.1 Arbutus unedo | reverse complement strand
TAAATTTTATTTTTAATTATACATTTAAAAAAAATCAATGTAAAATAGTGAAAGAAAGGAGAGTAACATTTTTGTAATTTAGCAGGAGGAGGGGAGTGATAGTTATGTGATTTAAAGTGGAAGAAAAAAGATAGAAGTGAGAAGTGAGAAGTAGCAGTTTTGAAATTTCAAAAGAATGATGAGATATTTGTTCAAAAAAAGTGTGATTTTTGTATCTAAAGAGGGGTGAATAGCAATTTCCTAAAATGAATTGTATTTCAACTTACATCGTAATTGAGAGAGAGAAAGATGAAGAGATAGATAATCTGTCTGAATTTTTATTTGAAACGAGAGAGAATTGCCGGGAAGAAATGAATTAAGAGAGCACATTTAACTACAATTTAAAACAACCATAGAGGTGCAAGCATTAATGGGCTTGTAATCACATCCACTGATGGGCTCATCACACAAAAAAATGACATGAGGCACTAACGTTTCTTTTCCATCTCTTTGTTTTCCTGTTTGACAAGAATTCATGATGTCAAAACTTCGCAATTAAGTTTTTTACATTTAATTTGAAATTATAAATTGATAAAAAATTCTCGTATTCTATGCATAGCCAACACAAATATAGAGCATCCCTTATCATTGTCTAAAAACTACATAATATCCCCACAATGTATGCAGGAGTATTAATATGGCTCGAAAATCAATTAGGCTGTTCGAAAAAAGTCTAGGAAGAATTCACTTGTAAATGGACAATTTTGCCTTTCTAATTGAATAAGAATCGGGAGAAGTTTCTAATTAATTTGGACAACTTCATTGCTCCCAATTTTCATAAAACATCTCAATACGATACTATTGAAATACTTTAGAGGTCAATTGAAGGTTCTAAGAACAAAAGTGAAGAAGTTCTAATAGTCTCTATATTGAGTGCGTAGTACAAATATTCTGATGATTCATTCATTTTCTTTCAGATATAGGCAAAAGAAAAATCCAAAATTTCTGGAGGACCAAAGAATATCAAAGGAGAAAGAGGCAACAAACCTGTGATGGATTGCACCAAATGTGAGGGACAATTTGAAAGAGCAGAATTTAGTAAAGCTTTAATTGAACTAGAAATGAATTGTTGTTCTTTCAGCCAGATTCTCGTATTGCTTGTATTTGAAGGAGTCCGAGGCTTTTCTTTCAATGGGCTTGTGATATTAAAGACGCGGTAAGCCCGCACATTTAACAACTTGTCAAATAATTTTACTACCGTGACAAAATAACCCAGCTTATCCACTCATGGGCTTGTGATTTCTCTCTCTCATGATAGCAATTTTACGAAAACGTAAGAGTTAGAATATCTATCAAAGTTATTAATCTTATACCAACAAGCTTATCGTTTTTGATACTTAATATTACAGTGTACTGTTTCAGATTAATTGCTGCGACATAATATGTACTTTTTGAAAATGTCACTCACTTTAAAGTTATGTTTGTCATAAAGTATATTATAACTTTTATATAAGATTTAATTATGTTCAAGAGACAAAATGCATACTACAATATAGCAAGAATTAGTAATCATAAAATTTTATTATCTTAGCTTGAAACATAACCATTGGTACTGAAGATAAATTGTTTACTACCACTAATATTATATAAAACATTGGGTAATTATAACAAAATTAATTTTACATTAATGGGGAAAAAATTCGTACCAATTGAGATATGAAAGATGTCCGGTATGATCCGAAACGTCCAGTATAGATCGGTTTACCTAGTATTATCTTGTATTTAGATTGGTACGATTTACAATTATGAGTGTTAGGTTTCTCATACGGTGTGGTATGTACCGATAAGGTACGAGAGTCATAATATTATATGTATAGGTATAGTGTCACTCATTTTTCATTAAAACGACGCCATAAACTTTAAAATTTAGGTGTTCTAAAGAAGTCTCACAGACTTTGGAGGCTTGAAAGAAAGCGAGACAAACACATAAAAGCAGATAAAACTTGATAAATTTGTGAACAATACCCATTAGAATTTTGTGCATTAATTGAAATAGAATTTAATATGTATGGAGAAGAACTCGTAGTTTCTGATTTATGTCGCATTTAATTGCACATATCGTAGAAGAAAAAGTCAGCAAATTACCTTCTTTTATACACCTTCAACCACAAATAAGAAAAAGAAAATAGGAACGAAATTAGAATGCACCATACCGTACCGATTAATATTGGACTTTTTTTGTTGTACTAGTATTGAGTTGTTCAATTTTTTTTTATTTTTAATTGATAATTTTTGAATAATTACACATAAGTTGAAAGTAAAACCATCCCTTATTATGTTTGGTGATTTATTTTTAATTTACGAGTTAAATATAATTTTTTGTTAAAAAATATTATTTAAAAAATACATATTATTTTTAGTGATAAATATAAAATGATATGTCTACTACGTACCGCACCGATAGCAAAAATAATGAGCTTGATTATAAAATATTGATAACTTTGACTTGCATACAAACAAGCTATTTAATGAGTGCATTTGTTCAAAGCCATACATAAAAGGTACGTTTCATGGAACAATAAGGCTATGTTCAGTTGAATATTTAAAATGATTTTAAAAAAAATACTCTAGAATGTTATTTGGTTTAAGTGTTTCACAAAAAAATTAAAAGTTAATTTATTTTTATATTTTTAAGGCTCTCTCCCTCTCTCTTTTTTCTTTTATAAGGAAATGAGTATTGTATTTAAAACAAAATTTCTTTTTATGTGCTTTGTTCACACATATTTTGTTAACAAAATTTTTTATTTTAAAATTTAGAATTCGTAGTTAATTTCGAAATATTTTTTTTTAAGTCAACAGTAAATTTTTAATTTTTTTTGAAAATAAAATTTAAAGAGCACGATGAAAAAGAGAACAAATAAACAGTATCGAATGCAGTCAAAAGATGATTAAATATTACTATTTAATGCATTAATTATTGAGAAATATGATAATGTAATGGAAATCAATTATTGACAAATAAACCAAATAATGTTTGAGAATTTTTTTTCAAAACATAGTTCAAAAATATTATTCTATGTGTTCGGTTGAGTGTTTCTGAAATAATTTTTGGGGAAAAAAACTCTGAGATGTTGTTTGATATAAGCGTTTTAGAAAAAATTTGAGAGTTAAAATTTTTTGACATTTTCGAGGTGTCTCTTTCTTTCTCTTCTTTTATAAAGAGATGAAGTTGTTTGAGAAATTTTTTCCAGAAACTTATTTGGGAATTTTTTTCCCAAACAAGCAAATGAACACACAAATATTTTTTAAAAAACACTCAACCAAAGACACCATAAGTCTATATACACACTCTTTCATTTACATCCTCTCACACCCTACTTATATTGCACATGAACTCCACTCACTTAACCCTTAAAAGAAAATTAAAAATCAAAAAATCAAAATCTCATATATGTAGGCAAAGTGTAAGAGGGTGTAAACCAAAACACGTATAAGATTCAAAGCAATACATAGAAATGAATTTAGGAGTATAACCGGTCCGATTTTGTCTTGGTTGGCCCAAAATCTTGGCCCAAACCAGTAATTTTGGTTTGGGTTTTAAATATCAAACTGAACTATTTTAATTTGACTCGGTCTAATTTTTCCAGTTTGATTTCGGTTTGTTTCGATTTGGTTCCTCTATGAGCTCTCAAATTATTGGATCTGCAAATCCTCAGTCTCCTTATAGTTGCAGATACTCCCGGTGAACAACCAAAGTACTCAACTGAGCACTACTTATACGTACATACAAATGGGTATACAATCAGGGGGAGAGAGAGAGAGAGCAGTCAAAGTCTGTAACTAGAAAAAATCCAAATGGAGATCTGGGTTGACTGAGGTTCTGGGTCTTCTCCAAACTGAAATTTGCAAAGATGCCTCAATGTATGCGACTGTCAGTCGAAATGAACGCTGAACAAAAAAAACAATAGGTAATTTTTATAAAAAATTCCAATCTTATTAATATCTTTTTACAGTTGGTTTTTCTCATCAACATAAATCAGAAAAGCAAAAACAGCTGACCAAAATTTGTTGGAAAAATGTTTTAAAAAAAATATTTTAAAGGTGAATAATAAATTGTCACCAAATAATAGTACAAAATTTTTGAGATTTGGGCTGGGCCCAAATTAATTTTTTCTTTATGGGTTTGTTTAAATCCATATTAGGCTTTGCCCCAAAGAAAGAAGGGAAAGAGACTTTGGCCCAAAAAAGTTTTATCCCAAAGGTCGTGTCGATTCGGGTTAAGTGTCCCTCCAAATAGAGACACCTCCCTTCAAAGAGACACCTCCCTCTAAAGAGTTATGTCCATCCGAAGAGACGCCAACACACCTATAAAAATGGGAGTCCTCCCCTCATTTAACATAAGAAAAATAGATAGCATTCTAGTGCACTAACCATATCATTATCTACTATTATGAGAGTTCTACATAGTTTTCTGGTTTGCCTGTCGAGTAAATTGGAGTGCGACTTTTACTCAACGATAGTCGTTGTATCCTGGGATGCAATCGTTCGAGGAACCCGTCAACAGCTTTGTGGGGGACGAATTTGCTTTAAGGACATAGTGGCAATCACTAGACTCGACTGCCAATTTCCGGACACCTAAAATTGGTATTGAAGTTTCTACTTTCCAATTATTTTTCATTGTATTGTGTTCACTGTTTTGGAAAACACTTTTTGCTGGTGTGCGATTTCCTACAAAATTTACACAAGACCAATGAGATTCCACAAGAAAAAGTTGAGACCATTTCCATCAACCAACACGCTCAACTAGTTGACGAAATGAGTATATGGGATTAGAACCTTAATAAAGTCACCTTCACTACGCTTATTGATGGATTCTGCAAAGGCCAATGAGAGAGATTTGGATTCCACTTCAGAAATTCGGAAGGAAATAGTTAAGAGATGGATTAAACTTGATAATGTTGCTTTTACCGCTCTTATTTCAGGGATGTGTATAGTGGGACAAATTATTGATACGGAGAGAATATTAAGAAAGATGATTAGAATATGTATGAGACATGACGATAATTGATGAATTTTGTAAAATCGGAACCGTTAAAATGGATTTCAAGTTGTTAAAGGAGACGTAGAATGCGGCATAGGATTGGTGTCGTAACCTATCATGTTCTTATGAATGGGCTGGGCAAACAATGCAAATAAAAAATGCTCAAATGCGCATGCTAGAACGAATTAACTTGGGATATTTCTTAGAGAAGTTGAAAAAACTCCACAAATTCGGTTCGATTACGTTTTAGTTTAGTTAATGTCTTCTAGGAAACAAAAATGGTATGGGTTTTTTAGCTTATACAGTTTTTTTGGCTATGAAAATAGGCCTCCCTCTTTCCTCAGCTAGTATTTGAATAGAATATGGATGTTTGTTGAACTTGGAATTCACATTGACCAGATTGATCTTATTGCCTTTTATGGGTGTTTGTATCTCTTACTGGTTCTCCTTCTTTGTCCATTTCTTGCGAAAGCAGGGCTGGTCCTAAAATATTTGAGGTCCTAAGCGAGTTCAAAAAAATAGGTTTTCTATATATTTTCTCAACATATTCACAAAAATTTTTACCTATTTGAAGATTGGCATAGAACTACAAAACATTAAATATTTTTTTGTTACATCACAATTTGCCTAATTTAAGTGAAACTTGATACTAAAAGACCAACCGAAATAATTTCACTTACTTTACAAAAAAATTGAAATCTCATAATAAAATATTTTAAATTATTTTGTAACATGTACATCGTTAATCACACAATTAATGAACATCCACTTTGGGACAAAAATTTATTTTCGGCTTAAAGTAGTAAAAATCTATGATTTTTTTAATAATTTATTATAGTTGTTTTTGCTTGTATGTATATGTGAGAGAGATCATGGCTTAAATTATTGGCTTTTTAATTTTTTTATTCATTCGGTTGCAAGAACAATGTACGAATGCTTGTTTTTTATTCATTTTAAGGCTATTAACAAAGGAAGCAAAAAAACAAGTAAGGCACCCCAAAGACCTCCCAAATTTAAGCCGAGCAGATCCTTACTCAACACAATAATAGCTACAGCCGAAATGATCAATAAATTCTCGAATCACCCATATTATCTCCCCTAATAATACTTCTGACCAGACCCACGTACAATTAGCAAGGTGGAGCATTCAAAGTTTGCATATATTATTTGACTCTTGAAGCTATATATAAATAACACTTCAAAGGTCCAACCAACCTTTGTTCAGATTCTTCACCAAATGAATAGTTGACAGCAAATTGTCGCCAGTCATAGCTTTAATCCAAGTGCAATACCGTTGTTCAGCTAAATTGAAAGAAGTCCTATGAGCGTAATCGCCGGCGATCGAGTGATACATCCCAGTGTTAACAGAATAGAAAACGCCTATATCGCCATGAAATTTCGAAAAGTAAATCTTATTACTCATTTCTTCTTTTACAGTCTTTTCTAACAAGCATGCCTCGTGGCTGACATAAAGCATTTTATCTCCCACACTTTCGATGTCCTCCCACACTATCTCTGGAAGTTTAAGCTTTTTGATCTCAACACGTCGATCCTCACGAGACACGAAAACTACCAATATCCCTCCTTGGCATTTCACCATGAAACTTTGACGGTACTTGTAATGTCGCCACCTTGAGAGAGGCTTGCTACATACATCCCAACTCCATCCATCGCAACTAAGATCAAGTACGCCCACATTTTCCGTCTCTCCCAAACAATAGAGTTTCCCGTTATAAAACATTGGACTGGCATCAGAAATGACGAAATGTTTTCTATTTATATATTGTTGACATGTCCACTGTCTTCTCCACGATTAATAAAGCAAAAGTTTGTTTGCTTGGAATTACCAAGCCCAAGTACAACGACCGTACAGTTTGATGAGGTTGGTAGCGAAAGAAAAGAAACTTTCATTGGATAAGTTAACCAAGGTAAATCAGGAAGTTTGATTTTCACCTTTGTGAATGGGTTGAAGAAAAGCAAGCTACTGTAGCCTTGAGACATAAGCAGCCAACTATATTTGGAGAACCGGATTCGTGCATTCTTCAACTCTGAAATTTCCTTTTGATAAATCTCGTTGTGTAGTAGCTGAAAGAATTTGTAATAAGTACCGTTTAAGACCATGAAATATGACAACTTGGAAAGCCTAGATTCAGTTGGAGATGGGAATGGTGGTAAAATTGATTTCCATGATCGGCAAGTAGCATTGAAATTACTTGAATCCCGTAAGAAGAGATTAGATATTATCAAGCTCAAAATCTCTACCCGAAGATCAGACCAACTCTTTTTTTAAACCCTCTTTTTTATTTTAAAAAGAAATTAAATATCTAATTAAGTTAGGTAAAAAAATAGCAAAAAAAAAAAGAGTTAAGCTCTCTCTGGGGTAAAATAACTATTTTCATGCATTATTTTAAAATTTTTTTTTGGTTTGTCCTAACTTTTAGAAAAACTGATTAATTTATTATTTTCTTTTACTTGGTAAAAAAAAGAAAATTTAGATAAATAAGTTAACAAAATAAGCAAAGATGAAACCATGTAGTATTTTTTAAAATAAAAAAATTAGTTTGAAATTTGTAAAGTAAAAAAATTTGATTTCTAAATAGAATTAGGACAAAATTAGAAACAAAACCCATAAGAATTAAGGCATTGGACTTCACACACATAAACTTCTTTGATGAAATACTACCATAGAACAGAACATATCCATCACTGTTTTTTACCGGCTTACCTTTTGAACAGAGGACTAGAAATCATTGTGGGGGGGTGGGGTGGGGCGGGGGCGGAGGAGAGAGAGTCTATTGTGTGTGTAGATTTCAAGCTACACATGGAGAGAAGTTCTTTGAAACAGAAAAAGTTCAACACACAAGCCCATGCCAGATAAAGCACCGCTGATCATATAATTTCTTTCATTTCCGAGCCACCAAATTCAAAGCAAACCTAGGAAAACAGAGAGAACCAGACAAATCAGAATGAGATAACAACAAAAAATCGAACATAAGTCGAAAAGTGTAAAACCCTAAAATAAATTTTTTGCCGAAAACAACATGGAGCATTGAAAATATAAACATAATAGTATAGCAAATAAAAAGAACAAAAGTGGCGAGAATCAACACCATAACACAAAATCAAAGATAAATTGAAAGATATTAGCGATCAACCTTCTTCTCATTGCGTTTGGAATGGCAACACAACTAGACCCTTTTCTATTTTTCTCATTCTTTTACTACCCAATTCGTAGCTAGCAGTTTTAGTTATTCTTGTCATGTTATTAGCAAATGAGAGCTCTAGCCAAGAAATAGTTAATCACTAGTCTCATTTGCTAAATCACTAGTGTCTAGTCCTCAGCTTTTTAGTTATTCTTGTATTTTTACTTTGTGAAGTTAAACAGTGCGTAAATAACTTGGACGACAATCTTGTCATGTTATGATTGCTGTCAGGATAAAATGGATAATTAAGTTTCAAGTCTCAATATATCAAAGTTTATATCCTAAGATATCCATTCGAAATAAACATATAATATCCTCGTATTAAAATTTAACTATTGACTAATTGTTTAATACCTGGCCTAGGCCCGGGCTCGTGCACGAGCACGAGCTGGTGTAGGTGGCGGTGGAGTTGATGATGAAAGTCCATGCACCTGCAATTAAGTTGTAATTTGTTACTGATTGGAAATTTATACAATTATATAATGCAAAATACTGATCGAACAATTGGACATTGATCGGAAAAAATTCGAATAGTGTTTTACGCACCAAAACAACATAATTTTGGACGCACAATACGCTCTGATGTGCACAATGTACAACAAGTTCTCCCATTCCCGTGTGAGGCACGGGCATGTACTATTATTATAGGAGTACAAAAGAAACAGCCTAACCCTTCTAAAATTGTATCAAACACGCTTTTTAGAAAAAATACCTTCGTGATGTGATTGTTGAGTTGATCAAATCCTATGAATTCACCGCTGCATCTAGTACAAACTATTACACTCTTCTCCAGGTTCCTGAACCCCTTTGAGTTTTTGTTTTGTGAATTGATCTTCTTCTTTCCTTTCGCCATTTCTCTGTTATAAAGACGACAAACAATGAATCATCTAGTTGCCGTAAAAATTCACAGTTTTTCTGTACATTGTACTACGTATATACGTGAGACCCGGGTCATGCATATATACCATACATTCTCATGCATTTTTTTTGTGGTTAAAGAAAAATAGACAAGAATAATGCTTAAATAATGTTGCATGTATTTAAATGCATGAAAAAAAAGAATTTCTAATTAGATGTTAATATTTAATTTCATGACTAATGTGGGAAAGTATCATTAAAATAAATTGCTTGAGTTATAGGACAGATGCTAATTTTGTATTCCATGTCTCGACAAATACTTATATATGTATATATCAAATTGTTGTGGCATAGTTAGTTAATTACAAAGACTAAAATGGAGGATGATGCAATTAAACAAAAAATTAGGATAGGATTGTTGCTACGAATGACACCTAGTGTGTCTGGTTCAACACAAACAGTGGAAGACTTCAATCTCCATTTTTCCAATTAGCTGGACACACAAATCAAACAAAAAATTACAAATGTGTGGAATTGCATTTCGTTAGAATAGACCTTTTTTTTACACCACATTCCACACATCAAAAGTCTAATAATGACATTTTCATAATTAATAATAACGTTTGCGTAAATAAAAAGATATTAAATAATGATAAGATATGAATAGAGAAAAAGGTAAGATAATTTTATCACTCTACATACGGATAAAATTCGGACTCCGAATATCAATTATTTATTATATTATTATAAGGACATCTTGTAACAATTAATACAAAGAAATTAATATCTAATGATATAATTAACAATATAAATTCAAAATTTTGTTTCTAATATATTAAATTTAGTAATTTATAGATTATAATTACAATTAATATTAATATAGATTGAAATGTGTTTACACACACATATATAAAACTTAATATACATACGAAGGGGAAGGAATGTAAAAACAATGCACTTATTTTCTATGTTTCGACATGAAAGACATGATTGTTGGAAATTATAGAGTGTGAATGATTTGGACATTAAAAGGTCTCTTGACAATCGGAGAGTCCAGTCCATTGCGTAGCCTAAGAAACTCCATTATCATCATTCATTGTTGAAAGCTCAAAGGAGTTACACATTTTAAAGGTTCCTTGTGGTTCTATTTATCCCAATCTTGATCTTGATTTTTAGACACGAATTTTTTGTTTACGAAAGAAATTTTGGATTACGTTTCTTCAATTGAGAGAAAGATAGGCACAAGAAGGTTCGACAGACGGACATAGTTAGGTGTTACTCCGTTTGTGGGAGTTGTTTTATTTTAAAAGACTGACGCCGAAACTATCCTCCAACACTCACAGTGAGACGGTAATTTTATCTTACAGGAACTGTGTAAAGAACATGACTAATTTCGTTTGATTTTCAATTAACTACTTGATTTTTCTTTCACGTTCATTACACTAAT
This sequence comes from Arbutus unedo, assembly GCA_014822125.1. Lineage (NCBI taxonomy): Eukaryota > Viridiplantae > Streptophyta > Magnoliopsida > Ericales > Ericaceae > Arbutus > Arbutus unedo. The sequence continues at coordinate 1,111 of JABCMJ010022533.1, read as the reverse complement.
GCACCGTACCTTCGGTTATGATGATTAATAAAACAGATGTTTATTTATTTTTGCTGGAACTCCGAGTAAAGTTTGAATCTTTTTTGAAGGATTTCCCTACAATTACATCTATATTGATCAATTTTCTAATTATTTTTTTCATCTTTTCGTCTTGTCATCTAATTTAGCAAAGAAAAAGTTTTCTCACAAATTACCGAAAGTTTTGTTAGAATCCTATCTAACAAGTATTTTTAGTCAAAATGAAATTATCGGGAGATATAGAAAGAGACAAAACTGTACATCAATATTTTATGTATTTGATCTATATTTCAATTAATTATATATCCATATATCCATACATAAGAATGAAAATTGAAAAGAAATAAACCCATTGGATTTAAAATTGCAAACGTATTTCAAGATTTAAAGACATAACAAATTCAATGCGACAACAAGATTTAAAGACATAACAAACTCCGAATGCAACATCCCAAATTATTATATTCGGAATGATAATTTTATCTCATCTTTTAACCTCTAACATACAACCCTTAAATGTTGATTCATTATTGTGTTTCGTGCTTTTCTCTTCCAAAATTCAAAAGAAAAAAAAAAAGAAAGAAAGAAGAAAGAAGAAGATCCTATCACGTCTCTTACAAATCAGCCATGGCACAAAGCGGCAGTGCCCACCGACACCAGGAGCGATTAAAAAAAAAAAGATTTGCACATAGACTTAAATGGATTGATTCGGATATAGGTGTATGCAAAATTGTTAGGTGCAAGTGGAGTTCAACTCCATTTTGATTAAAAAAACGCAACAAAGTTTAATGTACAAATCCAAGAACGAAACAGAGAGAGATACACAATGATACACGGAGAGAGAGAGAGAGACAGAGAGCAATAATGATTTTCTGTTTTTTAGTTGCATGTGATGGATATACAAACGGAGAGAGGAAGAGATACCAAGAATGTCAAGGAAATATTGGCTGTGGATTGCAGATGTGAGCCAGAATCTCAGGAAACCTCTCTCTGTCTCGCTCTCTCTTAATTTCACAGTGTTAATCTTGAAGATTTGCAATTATGAATTATATATGCTAACATTTCTGGGCAGTTTTCAACTAATTTCTCTCTC
>JABCMJ010022530.1:0-27328 GCA_014822125.1 Arbutus unedo | reverse complement strand
TCATTATATATACATAAAGTGCATAAAACCACTTATTAAATCTAATTTCGAGTAATTTATTTTAAAAAAAATATTTCCAAGTTCTCACAAATTAACCTTCCCTACTAATTTTCAGATTGCTCGTTAGTTATGTTGAGTGCTGTGATTTCCTTTGCCTTCCTAGTACTGCTTTCAAGAAAGAATAAAAAATAAACAAAAATGTTCAAAACCAAAAAGCGAACGCAACTTAGTTTTATCTTAAAATCAAAACTTTTAAGCAGTAAGAAGGCATACTTAGTAGATACTAACAATGACAAGTGTAAAAAAGAAAGGAAAAGAAAAGAATAAAGACATACACGACATACTTGTTGCATTTGCCTCATGTTCCACATTGCCTTGAGAGCCATAGGAGGGCAGCATTTTAATAGCAACTTTAACGTGATGAAGAATCCTCTTGTAAACACTCCCATCTCTAATCTTCCATAATATGGATCGAATCCTTTTGTAAGAAGGTGATTGTTTTAGATCACTTCCATGAAATCTGTTTTAATGATTCACTGAAATTTTGAGATTGTCACCGAATTTTTTAGTGATTCACTATAATCGTGAGAATATCACCAGATTTTTGTTTATCCTTGCACGAAATCACATAGACTTGTCAATCTTCTGTTTTTATATTCCCTATCCTGTATCACATACACCCGCTAATTTTATGTTCTTTTTCACCTAAATTCAAGCATTGCTAGGAGGAAGATTTCATTATCAAATCTAAAGAATATTTTTCAAAGATAGTTCGGATTACACGGTGAGTGGAGTCTGTTCGTTCCTATTTATAGTATCCGTTTTAGAATGTTAGTGGTCGAACAATATATAATGGATTTATAGAAATTTACCATGATTTACAAATTTACTATCGTAAAGGAACAAAATATTTTGCAGTTGCAGAAATTTACCATGATTTGCAAATTTATCATATTTTGGAGTTGTAAAAATTTAACATAATCTATAAATTTACCATCGCAAAATAACCAAATTTTTTGCTGTGATTTAAGCTATTAGGTTAGCAAATCTACCATTACAATTATAGAGGACAATAAATTTATCTTCACACCATCGACCATACTAAATTAACCAATCAAACCTGCAAATTTATTATCAGTTGCAGGAAAAAGCTGCAAATTTACCATCGACCTTACCAAATTAACCATCAGACCTGCAAATTTATCATTACCTGTAGAAAAGTGTAGCAAATTTATCATCACAATTTGTCATTAATAAATGTACTATGATTTAATTTAGAGTGATAATAATTTGTCATATTGTTTATATTTAAGACATGGTATATTTATCAACATGTTTTGGGAGTTTAGAACTGATATGGTAATAAAATTTAAGTATTCTTTTTTTTGGAGTTGAGTGTTTGAATTGTGCAATTTTAAAAATTAAAAGTTATTTGAGCATTTTTTAAAAGAAATAACCAGAACATAACCTTTAAAAGTGAGTGGGATGAAAAATTAGTAAATACTTATAGATGTGACCAAAAAATAAGTGCTCTTGTTTTAAAATATGGGTGATGTATTATCTTATTATTTGATATTTGATATTTTAAATATATTATTTTGTTACTTGATTTTTTAAATAAATAATGAATGGTTTGGCAGGATATTTGGTTATTTTTGTAAGATTATGATGTTTTGTCAAGTTAAGAGTGATTTGATTATTTACAATATTTTAAGAATATTATCTTTTTGATCTCACATGCCTAAATTTTAAAAGGAATAAGGGCAATCTTGTCATTATAAAAAAATACCAACACATTTATATTTACTAGGCTTACAAAAGTAATATTTATGAATTACCGTGAATATAAGTTACCAAAATAAGTGTATTTATTGGCACAAATGAGCACAACCGAATATACTAATTGTTTTAATTTGTTTTGAGCGTAAATTTGGTAATTTAGCTTACAAGTAGGCGAAAATTTCTGGGGTGGTAAACACTGAAAGTCTGAAACGCACAATTGCATGTGATATCCATCCCACTGGATGTTTTATGAAGTGGACAATTGGAGTAGGAAGTTCAACAATGTGTGTCCTATATGTACTTTATATTAAAATAATATTATTTTATCACACAAAATATTATTTGAGTAGATTCTTAGAGCAACTCTAATAAAAGAGTCAATTTTTTTTTATAACCCATGTGTCGATTTGATATTCAAAAATATACTCTCCAACAAAGATATCAAACGCATATGAAAAAAATAATTTGAAGCCCTGTGAATTTTGGCAGCATGAATGTCAAAATAAAGTCCGAGGCTCTCGTGTTTTGTTTGGCCTCTTCGTTGGAGTTTTAAGTGCTGTAAAAAAAATAAATGACAACTCAACATTAAAATTGATTTCTCTGTTGGAGTTGCTCTTATCACTTTAAATTAATACAACGTTATTTCATTACACAAGATGATTACAGTGTTGTGCAACATGAGGCCATTTCGTCAAAGTAATGCATTAAATGTTTCAAAGATACATTCAACTGCCGAGTTGTCAGTGTGTCTGTCAGGCAACAGGAAACACATGTTTTTTCCAAAAATAAAGATTTCGTTTCTCTGTGACGCTACATTTCTTTTCTTTTTCCTTTTTGTTCACCGTCAACTTAATGGTTCACAGTTTAACCTAAGTTATTTCTCGAATTATTGTTCCATCTTTTTGTTTTGTTTTGCTTTTACGTTACTTTTTAAAATTATTTATTGATGGCAAAATATAAAAGATAAAAATTATGATAAAAAACACACTAAAAAATTTAAAACATAAAGGCCTTTTAAATTATTTTTTTCTTCACTTTTCTCGTGTTTAATTTATATCCTGTTTATTTTTTATTGAGATAAATGTCTAATTTAAAAATCTCAGAGAAAAATTAATAAAAACTTAAAAAAATCGATAAAATAAGTTGCCAAACACCTCTTTAGTCTTTGGATAGATAAAAATGAAAAATCATCCCGTCAAAGTTCGATATAGATGTAATTTGAACCCAATCATTTTATATTATAAGTTTTTTAATGTCGAAAAACGAACCCATTTAAAAAGGAAACAAAATCTCAAATGTTTCTCACTACTTTCTACATCTTCCTCTACGTGCAGCCACTACCTTTGGCCACCTGCCACCGCCATCACTAACAGTCATTTCCCAAGTTGGTAAATTTTTAAATTTTCACGATCATACATGATTGACAAGGGAGATGGTAGTAGAATTTACCATTTCAAAAAACTCAACACAAGACATGGAAGATGGAAGTCAAGCAGACCAAGTCCTAGGCTCTCAAGCTTGAAGACAGGGCATTTGTTATCTCAGATGCTCAGAGTATTTCAGAATAAAGAGTGATATGTTATTGATCGCATTGAGACAAAATTTCGCATCTCTTATTTTTTATTTACTAGAAAGAAAGGACTCTACAAAGAGAGGCAAGAGCGGAATAAAGTTGTGCTAAATGTGCTTCACCAATGGCAAACAAAGAGTAGTAATTGTTGATACTAAATTTTGTCTCACCGCTCAAACCATCATGAAATTAATCATCAAAACAAGCTCGGATGAGCTTATGTACAAAATAACCAATTTGCCCATAGTTGAGCAAAGGATGCAGAGGATGATCCAGAGGCCAACATACTTCATCGAAGACATTTTCACGCACTGCATAGACTCGTGAACATGTTTTGGACTACATTTACGTAACCCTAAAAAGTTCGGCATAGTCGGAGTATAGATGACTATTTTGCCCCATTGACAAGCAAATTGTCAGTAATGAGCTTTACATATCAATGCCATCAATTCAAAATATCTTTAAAGTGTGTGCAAGAATGTTACCATGTCCCAAAATTCAATCGGGATATTCCAGAAGGTTCTGAAAAAGTTCAAATGTAAAAGGATAGTTTTGCCCTTTTGATTGAATAGAAACTGAGAAAACTTATAAATCAAGCCGGGACGATTTCACCACCCTAATATCCATGTTCAATCTTAATATGAGGCCGTCAGCATACCTTGGGGGGTCGACTGAGTGTTCGAAAAAGAAATCTAAAGAAGTTTAGTAAGTCAACATGCAAAAGGACAATTTTACCCTTGCATAGTCCAGAGTCTGGTAGCACTTCTCATGAGATGACGTCATCACATCATGTCAATCTCATGACATTGATCAATACAATTATACGAGTCCGTTGACAATGACTAGGATGAAATCGGATGATATCGACCTTTTTCAATAGTCCAAAATAGGATTCGGGGGCACGTTTTACGAGATAACATGTCAAAGTCTAGTAGAGCACATATTATTAATCAGTACATCAATACAAATTCATTGGCTATATCCGGTGTTCAATCTAACTTCAAATGAAGTTTTTGGACCAAAAAATAGTCTTTCAGAAGACTTGAGGGCCTACATGCGATTACAAAAAGATCAAGGGTTTTTTAGGCACACGCACCAGGGGATTTGCATGCGTCATAAATGGCGCACGCGGCTTGGTTGGTGCACTGGGATTAAAAAATGATACAGACACATTACTTTTGCACATCATTTTTGCACATCACTTAAAACTACGTCGTTTTGTGTTGAGGAAAAATCATATTTGTTTTTGACCCAAAATGACGTAGTTTTGAATAATGTGTAAAAATGATGTGCAAAAGTGATGTGTACGTAGCACTATTGACTGGGATTTTAATGACGTGGCATGTTTGAGTTTGATTGCTTGTTTTGACGTGGCATTATTTTCTTATTGGGTGAAATTCTCTATTTATAGGGAGAGCTCTTTGGCTTGTTCGCACCTCTCTCCCTCAAAACATTTCTTCCTCCCGAAGATTTCTCCAAGCTTCTGACTTTGTCCAACCTTTTCTCCTCTCCATGGTTTCATCTTCTCCCTTACAAAAATCCGAGGCCTTTCCCCTCTCTAAAAATTCCTCCAAGTTGTTCCTCTTCGTTGGTTCCAATCTTGTGGATTCTGGACTTCCGAAACAGAAAAAAATTAGAATTAGGATTTGGTTAGAATTTTGTGAGAAAGTAAGAGGAGATTATGCCCGAGTGAACATAGAATGGGCTGTTGTCATAGAAATCCGAACGCTCTGAATACTAGCATAGTTCGAGATAACATGAGTTTAAAATCTATTATTATGTCAGATTATGGTTATATTTTGATGTCCGTGCGTCTTTTTTACTTTGTTGTAATAGCTAGATTTCAAAGCAATACAAGGTATACAAGCTAAAATAGCTCTATTCTCAATCCGATTCCTTTTTCGTTTATATTTTTCAATCTGATTCCTATTTCATTTTTAGTTTCAATGCAAATATCACACTCGATAAAATTGGCATCTGTGCCTCTAGGCCGAGGGTGCAGACTACTTAGTTGGCTCAGTCTTCAGAGTCCGTACTTTTGGCAGGAGGATACATATGTCAACTTTCCAAAGTTGAAATTATGAAAAGTCACAAGCTTATGTCAACGCACTTTTCATAATTTCAACTAAGTTAAGATTTATATTCCGATTACTCCGAGATGAAATTGGCATATCGCACGAATCTACCGGCACCTGTCATGCATGTCCTTAGTTTTTGTTATATGAATTCTTCTGAAAATGATATTTACATTACAAGCATACCGCCTGATGGTATCGACATATGTTGAATCTAACATCTGACATCTGACATCTAACGTCTAATTTCTAAAAAAAAATTTCTCGAATCTCGCAAAATTCTACTATATCAGTGTTCGTAAAAAAAATTTATATCCCTTTGTGATTTCGTCGCGTCGATCATCGCAAAATTCCTTGATATTGATTCTCTTAAATTTCTATCATATCATTTTATGTTATATTTACTCTTCCCATAACTTCCTTTTCCCATTTTTCATGACTTTACTTTATCGTTTCTTGTGTTTTTACTTTATTGTTTCTCACGAAATCAATTGATGATGCCGAAAAATAGTGGACCTGTGTCTAACTTGTTGAGTGGTTCCTGCACACAAGTCTGATGATCGGGGGATGGTGGACCAGTCGTGCACCCTCTGACGATTAAGTTAGAACTGTCCTCTTTAGATCAAAGCTTTCGGAAGATTTTGAGAGTAACGAGTGCCTACCTTTATCCATCCCCTCCGTACTTATTAATACCTGAACAGAAAAGTAGGGTTTGGGAGGATTTGTTGTCGTGATTCTAGTAATTGCATGATCTACACTGATTCCTCCCCGCCATCTGGGGGGTGTTGAGGGATCTAGGGCGTCATTAAAGAAATTATGTGGATTCTCTGGATAATTCTTGTAGAGTGTCTATAGTGCTAGCTCGGGGGGAGTTAGAGCCGAGTAGTCCTGCTAGTTGAGCGGGTAGTAGACCAGTTGATCGACTTGTGGCTTGGTTAGTTGGTATAGTCGGCTGAACTGGTCGGTCTTCATGGACCCCATATTTAGACTCTTCATCAATAAAAAAAAATACGTTATTTCATAACTAAGAAATATAAACAGCGGCCATTTGCCATTGTCAACACACATTGTCCATATCACCTATATAAAATCACGATAATTTTAAAATTTCATAAACACTGTTGAAATTAAGTATAGGGTGTTTTAGAATGAAAATGTGATAGGCTTGCACGTTACCTTTTCGCGATAAATTATCATGACGAAAATAATATTCACATCATTCGACTGTTGGTGAATTGAGCAGTCAACGGAAGGAATGTTTGCAAATAATGAATTAAAGCAATATGTTATTTGTCTAAAATTAGAAAATATGAATAATAGTCGTACGGCGGTGCTAACACATACTGTCCATATTTCTTTATTTTAGTCCTAGTAATCTTAAAATTCCAGTAATGCTGTTGAATTGGTAGTTTTAAAGATTCATAATCTATTCTAATCAAATTTAAAACTTACAAGTCACAATCAAAATTTAAAATCTAAAACAATTCGACTTCCAAACGCCAATGAATTAAATTTTTAGTTTTCGTTTGTCCGTATATTGATTCACCTAACCTTGCAGCCAGGGACTCTTTTAAAAGCATATGTAACGAGTTTCACAAAGTGATTCACACGAATCCTGAAATATGAAATATGACACCGACATGTTTAAAACTATAAGTAGGATCAATAAGACCAAGTTTTCTCCTTGTTATCTGGTGAACCTTAATGAGTCCTATATATTATTTTATAAGATTTTTTTTTTTATACCAACACTATTCTATTCCCCCTTAATTGGGATAAAGAATTTTAGGTTGGATGAAGCTTCAATACGAAAAGGTGCTTAGGTCCATGTGAGCTTTGCACTACGCATGTTCCCCTGTAAACTAGTTATCGGATGAGGAAAGCCTACGCACCAACTCTCTCTCTCTCTCTCTCTCTCTCTCTCTCTCTCTCTCCAAACGTGTGTATATAGCTCTTCAAAAAAAAAAAAAAGTGAACATATATACATATACATATATAACAAAACAATATGTATAATATATATATATATATTGTCACAAATCCTAGGTCTTTTTTTGGAAATTATCGTATATTCGGAGCCCAAAAGTACAAAATATGTTGGCTCCTATCCACCCAAAGAAAGAAAAGAAAAGAAAAGAAAAGAAAAGAAAAAGATGGGCATGGTCATATCCAAACAATACTTACATAATTTTGTAATTTTTCACACTAATTTAAAGTACCCAATTAATTTTTCAAACTAGTGCAAAAAAATTGAAATAATATGCATGAAATAGTTAATTTTTTAAATACAAAAAAATAAATTTTTTTTAAAAAAAAAAAAAAGAAGAAAAAGTATGGTATTTCTGTTTATCCATAGTTATAAAAGGTGGAGTTGTTGGACACCAGAGATGAGCAAGAATAAAGAGGAGGGTCCCAATTCCCTAATCCCTATACCTCCCCCTATTAGCCTCAAACTTAAAGGCCAAAGGGATTCTGCCAAAAATCTGCACGAACAGTATGAAGCAAATCTAGTCCTTTTTCTCTCTTACGTATTCTTTTCCTTTCGTACTACTCACTGACCATCATCCCCATTACCCTCCTTGCTGTCTACTACTATTCTACTTTCCTCAACACATACACATGACAGCATAGATAGCTTAAATTACACTATTAATCCCAAACTTCAACCCTACTGCTCCACAGTACTCCGCCCATTAAACTAAAGTATTTCTAAATTTAAGATCCATTTGGCATGTAGTGTTTATTAATTTATTAAATTATGATATTTTAAGTAAAACTTAATTTAGTTGATGTCATTTAAATTAAATTATTTATTCTGTTGTTTGATCATAATTAATAAAGTATTATGTTTGACTTTCAATGAGTAATGACTAAATTGCTCTTGTAGATGTATGACCTTGGAATGGAGTAGAAGATAAGTGTCATCCCAAAAAGAATAAGGTTGTTTAGGTCTTTTTGCCTTATATAGTGTACAGGACGAATTTGCAAGAAACACCATAGAAACAGGTATTCCTCAATAAACAAATTAGTTCAAATGAAACTTTTGTTTGGGCAAAAAATAAATTAAAAAACGCATAAACACCATAGCCCAAATTGGTCACAAGAGGCTAAATTTTTTAAAAGGAATATGATACATATAATAACTTTTAATGTTGGTTACTTGCCAAAACAAAATAAAAGAATTACTGACTACAAAATTTAAGAAAGCTAAAGTTGAAGAACCAGAGTGATGAGAAACAACTAATAAACAATAACTTTTAATGTTGGTTACTTACCAAAACAAAATAAAAGAATTACTGACTACAAAATTTAAGAAAGCTAAAGTGATGAGAAACAACTAATACATGGAAGATATTATGACTCAAACAAATAGAGGAGAGAGAGAGAGAGAGAGAGAGAGAGAGAGAGAGAGAGAGTATCAAATCAAAGAATGCAGAAAGGAACAGTAGAAGAAGGGGACAAGAAAGTATCCTGTTATGGGGGTCTAAAACAACAGTGCCAATTTCTTATTTGGCCATTAATATGAAATGGGACCAAACACCTACCCAACCAACCTTAGGAACCTTTTCCACCTTCATTACTTTATTTTTTTTCCCCTGTCCTCTCCTCCTTTGCTTTCTTTTCTTGGCATTTGACAAAGTGGAAAATCTTTAACATTTCATTTTTCACCTTCTTATGTTACTATCACTTTTCCTTTTATCACTCTAAACCACCCCAACCCATAACACCCATTTCAAAAGAAGCTTTTTTCTCTAACTTTCCAACTTTCTGCTTCTAACACTACCACTTTTAGAAGCATTAGATTTCTTTAAGTTCTCTCTCTCTCTCTCTCTCTCTCCAAAACACAAACCTCGAACGGTTCAATCCAATACACAGTTCTGCATTCAATTGTCCATGTTTCCTGGTCTTCCTCTCCTTTTTCTCCTCAAAACCCTCTCAAACTACCCACTATCTCCACTCTCTTCGCTCTCTCTCGCTCTCTCTCTCTCTCTCTCTCTCTCTCTCGTACCTTTAGTTGTGAAAGATGGGTGCTTGCAAGAGACCACTAGTTCAACTTCTTTGGTTAGTGATGGTGTTCATTTTCGTCTTCGGCCACTGCAAGGGTTCAAGAAGCACTAATATGGTATTCAAAACGAAGCCCAAGACTCAGAATTCAGGCCAGTTCTTGGGCTGTTTACCCAGAAGGATACCGATACCGGTATCTGGCCCATCAAGAAAACACAATGACATTGGGTTACAAACCTGGAAATCACCTTGAGAAAATGTGACAATTTTTTCAACTAAAGGTGACATTTCATGGCCTTTTCTTCACTATTTTTGAGGAAATATGAAGAGTTAGTGGGTAGTACTGTAAATGGGGTTTGCTTGGGTATTCATTTTTTGGGCTTTCATGAACAAAGATTATATGTGTTGCTTCATTTCCATCCTCATGGATTAGCCAAATGTGGGAATCGTTGGTTTACTTGGTGTAAATCCAAAACTTTTTTTCGGTTTTTTGCATGATCGAAAATAGCAGTCAATTACTAGCTTTCTAATATTTTGTTTGTATGGGGGTAAAATTTTTGTACATGGAAGATATATAATATACATGCAAATTTCCTCTTTTGCTTAGAAATTATAAACTCAAGTTCTTTCTCAGAGTTTCTCCCCTTTTCTCCACCCCCTTTCGTATGCTAACATGTCATGTTGGAGGTATGATAACACCACTACGTATACATGTAATATACAATAATATCAGCCTATGTAGATTCAAGATTCAAGATTTGCGATATGTCGATACGCATAACTTAATACATGTTAGGAAGGAAAAAAGAGGGCCTTTGATGGGTTAAATCAAAGTTAATTAATTAGATCCTTATAGTTAGATATGTTCTGATTGAAAGATTAAGTGATCATAAGATGAGATGCGTAGGTAGTAAGTATGGTACTCATAGATTGAGTCATTCCAACGTTTTGTGATGTACAGTATTCAATCAATCAAACTGTTCATTGCCATTGGTTGGTTTCAAGCAAAACCTCAATCTTACAACTCATGAGGGGTAGATATGTATATAGGTACTTGATTTGATCATCTTGACAAGGCAGGATGATTAGCTGTGCGCTGTACCATATACACTATTTTTTTCACATTCTTACATGACTTTCTACTCATCCAAAAGAAATTCTTGTTTTTTCTTCTTGCTTAACTCAATTATTTGATTATTTTTTTTATTCTTATCTAATAGCAATTGACGTCCGTTAATCAAGTTGATTTTATCTTTTTTAAAATGAATGGGTCGAGCCTTCTCCAAGTGGGTCTAAGTAATAAAATTATTTGTTAGTCCATGGAAATTTAAGAGCCTAATGCTTAGCTAAATCAATTGTATAGGGGCTTTACCAAATCACATGAAAGGGTTATTCACAAACGTAATGGGACCCTTTCTTACAGCTATTTCCTTTTTAATTCCCATGGTCTTGATACGAAGTACAGACAATGAGAGGAAGTCCCTACCATTTTTAATTGTCAATCGTAATCTTACTATGGGATATTATGTAGTGTGCACACCCCAAATGAGTTTACTGTGCTCTCTACTAAATAATTTGCGTCAAATTTTGAGTTAGGATCAAATGCGCCTAAGTTTCGAGATATGTTGGACCATACATGAAATTTGTACTATTATTTACGATAGTATGTGCAAAAATCTTATCATATATGTAACTAGTATCTACTGATTAAAAGTGTTGAGTATCTCTTATCATTATTCATTTATACGTCGCGTACAAGTATAAGTTAACAAACAATGTTGTACTAGTTTTTACCAGAACTTTAATTATAGCGATCTTCAAATATTATGCTCAATTATAGTTCATGATTTTCCATTCATCCAAACATATCATGTGACAAATGAAAAGAACTCTTGGGTCCAGAACCTCTTTTCAAGGAATCCAATGTTTGGTTAATAATCATAATAAAGCAAAGAAAAAAAAAGATCAAGAGGCTAGCAGCCTTCCAATGACTCTTTAAAAAAAAAACCCCCAAATAGTATCCCCTTTGATATAATTTGAAAGGAAATTTGAGGAGAGGAAAGGGTATATTCTGCTCATATTTCTCTTTTATCTTTTTTCTTTTGATGATAGTATCTAATCAATTACTCTTTTTTTTGTCCTTTTGCTCATATTCAATCTTGAAATTATGAAGGAAAAGATATCCCCCATTTTGTTCCTAGTTTTAATTTGTTGGAAATTCAATTAGGTGGAGGAATGTGCATGGTGAAAATGAAAAGTCTAGGAACGCAAATGATCTGGACACAGATGTGCCTGCAACGGTTGGATACATATGGAGTCTACGAATTATTGAGAGCTCCACATGCATCCAATGGTTTTGGAAAAATCTATATTTGGATATACCCAGAACATCTACGTTCCTAGCATTATTCTGGCAAAAAAAAAAAAAGAAAGTGAGAGCGAAGTGTAATTAGAATGCTTTAATTAAATGTAAAGGTAAAAGGAAACGAGGAAAGCATAATTAATCGTCCAGCTTTCATATGTTTATGGTTAAATAAAGAGAAAATAGGTTTAGGTTATTTATATTGCTTCTTATCTTTCTTAGAAACAAACAACTATTGTTTTTATCCTTTGACAAATTTAAGATTCAATTTGTCGGATGGAAATTGACAAAATCAATTGTTAACATGATCAAGTCACAAATGGTTCTATAGACAGACAAAAATAAATTCAAAAAAGTAGGGTTTCTAGTTAGTTTTGAGTAGGAGGATAGAATTTATTATTTGGTTTACTAAAATTCAAAGCATAAATCTTCATGTACGTACATTTAAGCTAGCTCTATTTTTGAACCAATCTTTTGAAATTTTCGGGCTCTTTGAATTAAAGTTGGTTGATTCCTTCTAGAAGGAGTTGTCCAGGGATGTTGACCTGTGACTTAAGAATTTACTTCATCTTTAAGTTCATGTTCGATTTTGTTTGTGAGCGGCTTGCCAGATCACCTCATTCGACGCATAAGCATGTGAAATGAAGTGTAAGAAAAAGATATATATAGTAATTAATTAGAGGTGCACGCAAGATAATTTGAAACACTCTTGAATTATCAAAAGTAAAGTTGGGGTTGAATTTGGTGAACCATGTGGTGCTCATGTTTTCTTCATTGAATGTGGCTTAGAATTTATAAAGGAGGGGTCCCCCTGATGCATAAATCTTCGAATTGAATTCCACTGACTAAGGCTACAAAAGACTTCTCAATTTGCTCCCTGTTTTGTGGGGAAATGTAAATATAAAGAAGGAACCCGAAAGGCAAAAGAAGGTTTCCATTTAGTTAAATAGTTGTGGGTTATGATGATGATGATGATGACACATATTTTGCCATTGATGGTCGGCTCAGACACTCATTTACATATGGACACAGCAATGTGGATCAGTTGAGCCCACCAATTTCTCTATTTAATTGTGTAATTTGGAAACCTAAGACCACTGTTATTTTCATAATGTAAATAATTATTCAAAACAATACAAGTCGTGGCCTGACGCAATAACAAGCGTTTTCTTGACTTCAGCATATGGGTAGAATCAGAATTCGATCTTTCAAGGGGTTAAGATTTTTTTTGAAAAATAAAGGGAGCCGAAATATAATTTTTTTATAATTTTCCAAAAATTTTACGTAGATCTTAATTTTTTTTTTTTTAACTTTTTGGGGGACACGAGTCTCCAAGTCTCCATGTAGTTCCGCCCTTGCTTCAACATTTATAGGGTGGAGTTGAATGTGAAATCCAGTCTTTTTCCAAAAAGAAAAAAAAAAGAAAAGGAGATTAAAATTTTCTGCCTATTATCCCTCCAATACGATATAGTAAGTAGGGATCGTGCAAGAACTTTAGTCCTCTAATTAGTTAGTTATGTATTTCATGTTTTTAATCGTAAGTTTGGGTTTGGGTGAGGATTTTCAAACGTAGTTTGGCAGAAATATCCTTTAGAGCAGTAGTTTATGAGAACTAATTAACAAACAAAAAAAAAAGAAGAAGCTATTTTCAAGCTCTTTTTTCCCTTGAAAAAATTAATAAAATATAAAAATGATGAGTGATTTAATTTCTAATGTAATTTGAAAAGTGTGTTTTTGGAACCAGATTTTGAAACAACCACCAACCAGGGCATTTCATGTCATTCACTCCTGTAACAATATGCAAGTACTACTTAATTATAAGTTCCGAGTTTTAAGTTTATAATGAAACAACATCAACTTCCTTTGTAATAATCTAAGTACCAATCCACTAATCCTATCACAGATACATAAATAAAAAAGAACTTGGCAAAATACCAATCCTGCCAATTAAGTCGCAAATCCGAATAGACTAGTTAGGTCACCATTTATCAAAAAAATGGGGACCCGCCCCCTGTCCTAAATTGTCGATATTAATGTTACTGTTTTTCTTACCATTTTTTATGAATTTTTATCAAATTTGCATTAATTTTTTTAGATTAATCATTCGACAAAAGAATCTAGAAAATAAAAGATTATAACAAACAATTCCAAAAAGTTCAGTATTATGGAAATTGTGACTGAACAATCACATATTGATTAGATTTGATCAAGAACAGAAAGAATAAACAAACTTGATTCAACAGAGAAAATGGAAAACATAATTTCATTTCTTTTCTTGATAACAAACTATCAAAACCTATAGCTTACCTCTTGGACCATGAGCCTCTGTTCTAAACTTGTTTACAGAAGGACCATTTCAAAACTAACAAACAACGTGACTTTATCAGCTAAACATATTGAAATTAGAATTCCTTTTTAACTGATTGCCCCAATATATTGACATGAGCCACTTGAATCAACTACACCATCAATACTAATTTGGCTTACACTCACCTACAAACTGATGAGTGGCATGCGAACTGGCATTTTGGATTTAAGAAATAGAAAATGGCCAATAGAAATAGGTTTTGTAAGAGTGTATGCGATTTGAAAAGAAGTACCAATGTACGTTTTGGACAAATTAAATTTTCTCCTTCACAAAGAGATAATCAACCTCAATGTATTTGGTGCAGGCATGAAACACACGATTGGCAGCTAAAGCTATAGTTGACTGATTATCACACCAAATTTGAAGAGGTTGGGACAAACAAACACAAAGATCCAGAAGCACTTGTTAAACTCATGCTATATCAATTGCAGCTTCAGCCAAGGCCCTATAATTTGCTTCCGTAGATGATCTAGCAATAGTGTGTTGTTTCTTTGCACACCAAGAAATCAAGTTTGGACCTAGAAAAACTGCAAACCTGTAGAGGATTTTCTATCTTGATGATCCCCAACCCAATCTGCATCTGAGTAGGCTATAAGAAGTAAAGGTTTAGGAGCAAAGTGAGGATCAAGATCTAAGGTCCCTTAATATACCTCAATATGCATTTTACAACTACAAAATGGTTTTTTTTTTTGGAGCATGCATACGTTGACAAGCAATATTCACTGAGTGAGAAATTTCTAACTTTGTCAATGTAAGATACTGCAGACTACCTACCAGAGATCTGTGTAGAGTTGTATTTTCATACATGGAGTCCTGAGGAAGAGAAGAAAGTTTAGCAGAGGCAGGAGATGAATTGGGTTTACATTCTTCCATTCCAACTTTGATTAACAAGTCATAAGCGTACTTATTTTGATTGAGAAACAAACCTATTGAAGTGTGCATAACTCCTATGCCCACAAAATAATGTTAGGTACCCAAGTCTTTCATGGCAAACTTAGAACCAAAACCAAGAAGATGAATATATTCATTGATCAAACTTGAATTATTTCCAATAATCACAATGTCATCAACATAGACAAGAAGAAGAATAAAAGAAGACGTGTGATGAAGAACAAATAAAGAATTGTCAACTTTATTGTGAACAAAATCAAGTTGAATGAGAAAGTCAAAGAATGTAGAAAACCATACCCTTAGAGCTTGCCGTAAACCATACAAAGCTTTGTCTAATTTATACATAATGGGGATGAGAAAGACTACTATATCCTAATGGATGTTTCATGTAAACTTCCTCATCATTGACTCCATGTAAAAAGGCATTTAAGACATTTGTCTCAAAGACCGTTGATGATGAATGGCCACACTAAGTAGAATTCTTATGGCTAGTTGTTCAACTACAGGACTAAACATCTCAATAAAGTCAAGACCATTTTCTTGTTGATTGCCATTAACAACTAATCTATCTTTGTACCTTGCAACAGTTTGATAATTTGTCCATGGTCAAGAGGAGGAATCAAACTCCATGTTTCTTGTTGAACTAGAGCCTCAAATTCCTCTTCCATAGTCTTTTTCCAAACATAGAATTTAAGTGTTTCACCAAAATATCTGGGTTCTGACATTGGATTAGAAGAAGTAATAGAAATTAGAGAAACAATATGCCTTAGTTTGAAAATCCATGCTTGAGATCTTGTATCATGGGATGAGAAGAAGGAACAAGAGAAAGCACAGGAGCAAAACTTATAGAATAAGACATATGTGCAGAACTTGTAGAAGAATGATTATGGGAAAGCACATGAGCAAGACTTATAGAAGTAGAATTCTGAGAAGTAAAAGATACGGGTAAATATTGAGTAGAGAAAGTATCAGGAAGCACATGTGAAGACAAAGAAGAAATGACAAGTAATTGGACAAGAAATTGCATCTGATAGTCAATAAAGTCGTAAGAGGAGGGATTAGGACTTGATTTAGTTGAAACACGAGAAGAATAAGAAAAAATATATTCAAGAAATTTGACGTGTCTAGAAACATAAAGCTTCTGAGCATAACATCGATAACTCTTGGTAGTATCACAAAATCCTAAAAATACACAAAGAACGGACCTTGGACTTAATTTTTCTAGAGTATATGGTCTAATCCATAGATAACATGCACACCCAAAAGATTTCAAGAAGGTGTGATCTGGTTTGGTTTTGTGCAACATAGTATAAGGTATTTGAAAGTTAAAGGAGAAATGTGGAAGCTTGTTTGCAAGATGCACTGTTATGTGAAGAGGCTCTAGCCAAGATTGAGTTGGTAAAGAGGCATGAGTCAACAGTGTAACACTTGTCTCAAGTAAGTCTATGTGTGTTCTCTCCACCACTCCATTTTGCTCAGAGGTGTATGGACATGTAGTTTGATGGATGACTCCAGCATCCAAATAAAGTTAAGTTAAGAAGTTATTGACAAATTCTTTGCCATTGTTAGTTCTTACATTTTTAACTAAGCATTGAAACTGATTTTGAACATATATCTTGAAATGTGTTATAGATTGCTTAATCTTAGATTTATATCTTAAAGGAAACAACCATGAGAACTGTGTATAGTCATCCACAATTAGAAGATAATACATGAATCATTGAAAAGAACATAGCGATGCAAGACCCCACACATCCACATGTAACAATTTAAAAGGTGAAGAAGTGATACTATTTAATCTTGAAAATGAAAGTTTATGACTTTTTTAAGATTACAATTGTAACACTTAATAGTATGAGGTTTTGACACAGGTATGTCAAGTTGTTTTATTACAGACTAAAACAAAGAACAACTAGGATGGCCAAGCTTATGATGTCACATATTTATAGATTCTGTTATAGCAGTAATTAGTGCAGATCTAGAGTTATCTTCAGAGAGGCTTTGTAAGGGGTAAAAACCCTTATGGCAAGGTTCCTGAACAATATCCTCCTTATTAACTTGTCCTGAATTATAAAACCATTGCAATCAAAGATGATATAATAGTTGTTATCATTGACCAACTGATAAACAAACAAGATCTTATGTGATATACTAGGTGTATGAAGATTGGTGGTCAATCCAGTTTTCTAACAGGTGTTGAAAAAACTTGTACCTGTATGCACCATAGGAATGAAAATTCCATTACCAACCATAACTCCACCTTGATTTGTGCAAACCACAGGATGATTTATGTTCTGAACATCATGCGTTACATGATTTATTGCCCCACTATCAAGATACCATGGTGGTTGAGATTATGAAGAAGTTGTATTTTTAATTCTGATAGTATTGTGAGAAGCATACTGCTCCCATGAATTCTGCATATAAGGCATTGAAATTGGGACATATGATTGTGGAATACCTATTGAATTCTATTGTTGAGGAAACACAACCAAATAAGATGAACAAGAAGAATGAGTAGAAGTTCTCATATTTATTTGTCCTTGCATTGGTAGACCTGATATAAATGATAAATTATTTCTTGTGTTTACAACATTTGATGTATATAAAAACTATTGTCTTGTGTGTATTATTGTTGACCTCCTCTTCATTTGTTTTATTTAAGACTTTGATAATAGAGATTTAATCTGTTATGACAAGTCACAAGTGTGTGATTTTTCCTTTTACAAATTTGACATTCAAACTTGTCTCCATATCCAAACTTATTACCTCTACCACTATTATAGCCTCTAAAATTCTAAAATCTAGGATAAAATGATGTGAACTGAGGATGAAATGGTTGAGAAAAATACTAAGTATTAGGTTGGTGTGTGTTCTAAATAATCATGTTTCCTGTGGGCTGATCAACATTACCAGTTGATTGAGAATCACTTGAAGGTCCTAATTTTTGTGAAGTAACAAACATTATTGATTTATCCGAAACAGAACACTCATGTTTCTTCATTATATGTTTATCCTCTGCATTGAGGATATTAGCTAATTCCTCAAACTTAATAGAATCACCCCTTGCCTCTATGGATGTCTATGGATGTTTTTAATTGATCATATTTTGCATGCAATCCGTGTAAGGTGTAGAATATTAAATCATCGTCATCTACTATGTAATTGGTGGTTGTTAACTTTTGAGCACATTCCCTAATTGATTCAATATAAAGATTCATAGTTGAAATCTTTGACACATTATACATTTGTTGTTTTAAACCATAAATCTGAGTAAGTGTATTATATTTCATCTCCAATGATTTTCACATCTCATGAACATGTTCACGCCCTAGAACAAAGTGTTTGCAGATAACGCAGCAATTATGCATGAAAGTAATTGGCTATCAATAAGACTCCACAACAAATATTCAGAATTCGAAATTGAAGTTCTAGTTGAGTCTACAATTTTCTCTGATAGACACATTACTTTTCTATTGATATAATCAAAATATTCACTCGTTTTTGTTGCATTTTAGACTTGCATCTTCAACATCAAGTAGTTTGATGAATCAAGTTTAATTGTGACTAGGGAATGAAAGTTAGAAACCAAGAAAATCAAAGACTGAGGTATCGTAATTACCATGTTTGTCGAATTCATCTCTATTTTGTTCAAACCCTGATTTTGATTAATCAAAAAATTACCAGAAATTCTGATGAGGTTTGACTCCAGGATTCGAAGATGACTCTTGTCGATTAGAGCTCTGATACCAAATGAAAATTGTGGCTGAACAATCATAGATTGGTCAGATTTGATCAAGAATAGAAAGAATAAACGAACTTCATTCAACAGAGAAAATTGAAAAAATAGAATTTCATTCCTTGTCTTGAATTGTGTCGATTACTCTTTACATCAGCTATTTATATGCTTTCACAATATATAAGATGAATAAAGCTCTCACCAACTTACTAGATTTCTCATACCAGCTAAAGTCAACTCAACAACTTGATAACAAACTTCCAAAACTTATAACAAACCTCTTGGACCATAAACCTTTGTTCTACACTTATTTACTGAAGGACCACTTCAAAACTAACTAACAACTTGACTTTATCATCTTGACTTGAAACTTTGAGATCAGAAAGACCAAAGCTGATTGGACAAACACTTGAATCAACTACACCGTTTAATACTACTACGCTTACAAGTATAGAAAAAAAAAAAAAAGTTGAAAAGATAATTTTTATTATTTTTAATATCTTTAGTGTTGTTTTTATGGAAATTTCGATTTCAAGCTGATTGAGTAACATCGACATCATTTATAGTAATTTAAGTAACAATCCACTAACCCTACCGCAAAAGTATAAAAATAAATAAGAACTTGTGGAAATACCAATCATGTCTATTAATTGAGACGTGCGTAGGCCGGTATGATATCCTAAGTTGTTAAAAAAATTAAATCGTCTCCACTCCCTTTGTCCTAAATTTTCGATATTACCGTCATTGTATTTTTTTACTATTGTTTTTGAATTTTTGTCAAATTTGCACTAAAATTTATTGTATTAATCATTCTTCTTGGTGAAAAAAATTTAGAAAGTAAAAAATTATCAACAAATGTCTCAAAAAATTTATCACGGACAAAAAACAGTTTGAAAAATATACTAGTTTTTACTCTTAGTAGTATTTCTAGCTTCGTTTTATCTGAATTTTTTTAGGTTTTGTCTATATTTTTATATTTTTCCAAATCCTCACGTTGAGATCATTAAGTAAATGAGAAGAAAAAAAACCACCAAAATAATTATAGAAAAAGTTATAAAATATCAAATAAACTTGGAGGGTTAAAGCTTAAAGGTAATTTTAACTAATTAAGCCAAAAATTAAATGCCGGCTTGACAGCCAATAAAACGGCAGTAATGAAGGAGTGAAGTCATATGATTTTTTGATAAGACATATACAGACTCATTATTGTTAGAGTCATTCATATCTATGGAGGAAGCTTGTAATCGAAGTCACCACCGCAGATTCAATTTTCTCATTACATGATAGTACTCCATTGTAATTATTAATCCACTTCTTTCTCACTTTTTTCACTATAAGTCCCTGTTTGTTAAGGGGTATGAAATTTGGACCATGAATATGCTAATTTGTGTTGTTATTTTCGGAGTTTTTTAGTGATTCTTTATAATTCGGATCTAAATTTTATCCGTCTGGGAGAGATGAAATTTGAACACAATCTTCTTATTTATATCTTATATCTTTCTATATCTCCCTTTTATCAGTCTATGTACTTTAAAAATATATAATTTTTTTGAGTATTTATCATATCTCACCGCTAACAAACAAATCTCCACATACTCATATTTTTTTCATAATTTTAACCGCTAACAAATAAATCATAAATTGCTTGAACAATGTTCTTAAATTACTGCTAAATTTCTCAATTCACTTATTTAATTCTCTCCCGTATTACCCTAGAGTATTACTATTTTATTCTTTCTTATGACAGTGTTCTAATGATTTATGGCAAATATATATATCCCATATATTTCAAGAAATCTGAAATTTAATTGAAAAAAAAAAAGAAGCATATTTCTTTCTTTCTTCTTATTTTTTCTTTAATATTTGAAAGAATTACAAAATAAAACTTATGTTTTAAAGGTGTTATCATTTCATATTGCTTTTGTAAATCAAATCTTTTCATAATAATGAGCATCGAAATTATGATCATCACAAATGTACTACCACTTGAGTGAGAGCTCAAGAATAAAATCTCAATTGTGATATTAACCACCGTGGGTAAAAATTTCGGGATACCTAAACCATGTGGACTAACCTAAATCATTCGTACTAGTCGAATGAATAGGTATTGGCAATTTCTTTTTCATAAGCATCACGTTTGCACCTTTTAAAATGGATTAATGATTATTTTATTTCTCATAACATAAAATATGTGGGACGATGTAATTATACGTATCGAGAAAATAAGTTGAAATGAAGCGAAGCATAAAACATCCTTAAAAAGAAAAAAAGGATCGTTGTTTCAATTCGAAGAGGGGATAGTTGCATAAGTTTGAATTAGCAAATAGGTCAAAAAAAAAATAAAAATTAGCAATGGGCACTGTAGACCAGTAGATATTAAGGGGCCTACAAAGTAGTATGGTTGGAATAGAACCAGAGAATGAGGAGCTTCTGTGGGCCAACTTTTTGGTGTATGAGCTTAAGTGGCCCACTAATGGAGGAATTCAGCTCAAATCACGCTTCATAATTGATGTTTTCTTCCCTTTGACAATGGCTTCACAAAGTCCAACGTGATGTGATTCCTAGTTTTTTCAAACTTTCTTCTCACCCTGTGTGGAAATGGAAGAGTGCATTGTGCGCAACAAGATGTGATATGTATTAAAACGACATTATTTTGATCTGTCAATGCCCAATTGTTCGTCAGTATTTTGTGTGCGCCAGAACAATATTATTTTGATGCACAATAAGTTTTGTTGTATGTTCTATTGTGCGTAATGCACAATAAAACCTTCAAGTCCGTGTGTCTGTGTGTGTGTTTTTTTTAAATGTCATTTTCCTTGACGCTCGTCCTAACATTAGTTTTATAAAAGTTACTCCATCGGTCCCACGGGTATAATCTCTCTTTTGAAAAGTTAACTACGTGGTGAATATTATTATTACACTTTAAAAAGTAAAAGTTGTCAAAGTTGTCTTTTATTTTGAGTATAAAGAGCTAGTAATCACTTCGGATTATTTGAAGAGAAAGAATATCAGGAAAAAACTACTACACTTTATATTTCGGCTTGTTATCAAAGATAAATTAATTATCAGACATCTAAAAAATACTAATTGTGTAAAATTTTAGAAAGTAATTCAATTCCACACGATTGTATAAAAAAAAAAATCGTCACTACATCCAAAATATGAAGAAAGAATTATTCTAATGATAAATGAAATACACAAAATCCACAAGCTTAATTCAAATATTCATCTTTATTGCTCTTGCAAAAGGTGCTAAAAACACATTATACTCTTTATGTTGTATACTATCCCATAGGCCATAACAAGTGCAATCTTCATTCTTCACTATTACAAAATGATGAAAACTTAATAATAGAGAGGCATCAACACCTATTTCTCTGCTCCTATATCAAGATGATCTATAGCATCATAGATGGAGCTAAATAAAGTATTTTATTTTTTTTTACATAGCTTCAGTAACATTTTGATACACAAGCCAATAGATGAATACAAATATGACCGGTTAGAAGGACCCAACGGGAGCCCTATAAACACCTTGACTCAGCTACCTTTACCTCTGCTAACTATGGCTCTTCAATTCCTGCCGCTTTGTTGAAGTAAGCGAAAAGTGCGTGTGCAACGCTTCTACTAACATGTTGAAATGTACTGCTGAGGTAATTTCAAAATAATGAGTCGACGGAATAAGTGAATTTTCACTGCTTCCGGCCCGCTGAGTGAGAACACCACAACTTTTGATAAACACAATATTACTTGAAAAGAACACATAAATAACTCCAACTAATTAATTTTATACTATGCATAAACCTTTAAATCACAAACAACTTAGGTTAGGGTTCTCTTTATTTGTCTACTGAGACACTAAAGTATTGCATGGTTTGACAACTTTTTAATTAATGAAGATAAACAAAATATTTCTTAATTAATAGAAGTCAAAATAAGGTAACAAGATCATTTTTTTTAGTTCAAATTATTTTCGTGAAATAAGAAGGCAAATATCTTCTTGTTGCGAAATTAGCTCCATCTAATCAAAAATTGATACTCGTTGACAATTATTTCCATTAAATAAGAAGGCAAATATATTATTTTTAGGAAGTATTCTCAACTAAATCAATAACTGATACTCATTGAAGAAATTGTTAAAATCAACTCACTCTCCTTGAGCCTATAAATAGAGGGGAGAAAATACACATTCAGCCAAGAGAATCAACAAGCACTCGAATATCGCGTCGATTCATCTACAACTCAAGCTCTTGTAGAGGATCAACAAGTTTCCAAACCACGTGTTGATTCGTCTCCAATTCGAGCTACCACAGAGAATCAACAAGCACCCGAAAAGCGTGTCGATTCGTCTACAACTAAAGTTGTTGTAGATAATCAATAAGCACCCGAACAACGTGCCGATTCGTCCACAACGAAGAAGATTTCGGCTACGAAATTCTTAAGTATTCAAACGTTCTTCAAGTTTCTTTTTAAATATTTCTCTCAAGCTCCTGCGAAGAATCAACAAGGCTTCTAATAGAGTTGATTCATCTGCAACTGCACTCATTCAAGATCATGTTGTTCAAGTCCTAGATCAAAACTACTACTTTGTAGATTTCTTCATCATCAACCGATTCATTCAACAACAAGTTTTAGTAGTCATTGGATCGACACCATAGTCAGAGATCGAATTAGAGGAGTCGTTCTTTCATTACGAAGAACATAATAAGAAATTGTATCTATTTTTCATTTCAATTAATAAAATATTATTTCGTGCATATTTTTCTCGTCTTTATTGCAAGATTCAAATTTGTATGTTACAAATTTGACACGCCGGTGGGACATCTCTACCTCTCATCTCTTTCTTCAAAAGCAAGTTATTTGCCAATGCAAGGCCGTTGTCATTGTCGCAAATAGCAATAGCTTTTCCACAGGTCCTATGACGCGAGCAAGACTAGTGGTGATCGCTACCCCTACAAATGATAGAGTTGCATCAAGCGTTAATCCAACGAATGTGTTGCATGACAAATACCGAAGCGCCACTACTCTTGCAATAAAGAGAAAAGAGAAAAAGGGCTATAAATAGTTTCTATCTAACTCCAAGAATTCGATCTCAACAAGCTTATCGCCACGCTTTCCTCGTTCCATTTTTTATACAAACTCAAGCACAAATTCGCGTTCGGGATCCTCTCCTTCATTGTGAAAATACTCAATCTCATCAAACCATTCAAAGTCATCATATTTGGCAGCCATGCAAGTCATGACCATTGGCACTGAGACAGTAGATGAACAATTGACAACAATGGCTCGCGCAATTGAAAAGCTCACCAAAACTATAGAAAACAAAGATCTCCAGATTGCTTCGCTCATGAATAGACTTGAAGCACAAAAGGTAGGTGAGACAAGCCAAGAAAATTCACACCCAATCAGTCATACTTTACAAGCTATGTCTGTCACCAACTCAAGTCATTCAGGATGAATATCCGCTTTATCTTGCACTCAAAATGGAAGGTATCTTACTCCTTACTCGGATACGAGGAAAGTGAGAGACACGTCTTTTTTTTAGACTCCTCCGCATGCGGGCAGCTCGTTCAAACAGCTGAGGGAATGTTGATAATCAATCATTATCCCTCGGAGATATGGATTCAATGGTCTTCCCCTCCCTAACCAAAATTCTATATTTTGGAATTGAAAAGTAAGACGTATGCAACAAGTTACCATTGAAACTCGTTTAAAGCAAGTTGTGTATCAAGATAGCTATCATACCTTGATAGCTTGATTGTCCATCGAAGAAGTCCAAGATATGATAGTAAATACAATCCAAGCACAGTACAATAGTACCCCTCAAAATACTCTTTTGCATTTTAAGCCTTACTCAAAGTAGATTGATAGCTTGAGGATGCCTTCTAATTACCAACGTCTCAAGTTTCACCAATTCGATGGAAAAGGAAATCCTAAGCAACACATTGCGCATTACATCAAAATGTGCAAGGAATAGAATGCAACCTTCTTGTCAAACAGTTCGTTTGATCGCTTAGAGGAAATGTCTTTTATTGGTACATTGACTTGGAGTTTGAGTCAATTGATAGTTGGGGGCACATGGAGTTGTGAGTATGGTTGAATTGACTAACACGAAGCAGCGAAATGTTGAACTAGTGGTAGACTACATCAACTGTTGACGCTTCTTGAGCTAGGATTGTAAAGATCAACTCTCAAAAGTATCTGCTATCGAGATGTGCATACAATGCATGCATTGGGGACTCATCTCCATCTTTCAAGGGATTTGACTACAGACATTTGAGTTGGCAACACGTGCCCACGACATGGAGATTAGCGTAGTTTGTCACGGAAGAACTATACCTCGTGTTCTCGATCAACAAATAAATATTAAAGACTAAAGAGAACGAGGCTCAAGTGAAAGGTGTGTAGGAGGAGCAAGTTGTTTCTATCACTCTTTGAAGAACACCAATATTCAAGACACTCCTTGACATGAGCCTAAATTATCTTTAAAAAAAAGAAAAGAAATATCATCCCTCAACCAAGGTCAATTAAAAAATTCGCCTCAAAATTGTGCCAAAATTTATCATGCAAAGTGTTATTTTAAGTCTCACTTCTAATGCTACCAAGCAAGCATATCACATGAGACTTGAAATGGGGGTAATTTGTAGACACTAAAATTTTGTATGGTTTGACAGTTTTTTAATTAATCAAGACAAACAAAATATTCTTAACAAATAATGTAACAAAATCATATTTTTTTACTTCAAGTTATTTTCAGAAAATAAGAAGACAAATACCTTGTTGCTAGAAAATTAGCTCAATCAAATTAATAATTGATACTCGTTCACAATTATTTTCATTAAATAAGAAGGCAAATATCTTATTTTTATAAAATTAGCTCAATTAAATCAATAATTGATACTCGTTGAAGAAGTTGTTAAAATCAACCCCCTCTCCTTAAGCCTATAAATAGAAGACTCATATGAACAAGAAAATACACATTCGGCCAAGAGAATCAACAAGCGCCCCAATAATGTGTCGTTCGTCTACAACTCAAGTTTTTATAGACAATCAACAAGTCCCCAAATAGCGTTTCGATTCTTCTACAACTCAAGCTATCGCAGAGAATCAACAAGCACCTGAAAAGCGTGTCAATTCATTTACAACTAAAGTTGTTGCAGAGAATCAACAAGCACCTGAACAACGTGCTCATTTGTCTACACGAAAAAGATTCCGGCCATAAAAATTCTCAAGCATTCAAACTTTTTTCAAGCCTCTTCTTAAATCTTTCTCTCAAGCTCTTGCAGAGAATCAACATGCCCTCAAATAGCGTCGATTCATTTGCAATTGCACTCTTTCAAGATCAAGCTGTTAAAGCTCTCGATCAAAATCACTACTTTGCCGATTTTTTCATTAACGAAGTCATCATCCAGTTCATTCAACAACAAGTTTCATAAGTTGTTGGATTGCCACCATAGTTGGAGATCGAATTAGAGGAATCGTTTTTTCATTAAAAGAACATAATAAAAAATTGTATTCATTTTTCATTTTAATCAATAAAATATTATTTTGTGCATCTTTTTTTGTCTTTATTGCACGACTCGAATTTGTGTGTTACAGCATCTAATTAGTAGAATTTACTACTGATTTTGGAGATTTTTGTGCTGTTATTTGGTGTGGGTAGATTTTAGGTTCGAATTTTGGGGGTGTGATGAATGAGATTGAAGAAGAGCTGGGGATTTTTTTCGTTGATATGGGTTTTGAGTATTTGTGAACTTGTCCTATTTGTGAATGAATGAATATGGATCGATCCAATCTATGGATTCTAGAGAGAAGCAGTAGAATGTAGCCATAGAGTTCTTAGGCTCTTATCTCAGCCCCAAGATCAAACTCAACTTTGAAATATAATGGTAGAAACATGAGAGGCTGTGCCTGTGGCTGTGGTGGACGGCGGCCTCTCTCTCTCTCTCCATCTCTCTCTCTCTCGCTCGCTCTCTCTCTCTCTCTCTCTCTCTCTCTGTGGAATACATCCAATTTTGTGTAGCTTATTTGGAGGATTAGATGCCCAAGAAAATTCAATTAGTCTTTTTATATCCAATTGTAGCACACTATATTTTATGCACGAACATGGTGTTTTACTTTCTAAATTGGATTTTTCTCTACATATGCTGAAAGAGAGCTTGATTAAGTGTGAAGACAAAAAGAACTTTAGCATTGGCTAATTCCAATCCAGTTAATTACAAACTCAACACACGTGCAAAGAAGAAAACCTCTACTGTTTTTACTGAATATTATGACTGAATAATAGAAGATCTGGTAAAAGAAACATATAGGCAACGTGTCTACATCTCTTAAGGCTAGATTGGAGGTCACAGCAGTGGAGGTCAGGTCAGGGGAAGAAGAAGAACATCTACATTGGGTTCCAGTAAAATAAATTTTGGGAGGAAACAAAATTTAGATTTTTTTTTTTGTTATATAGAGTGGGGGTGGGCCTCTTTTGGATGTGATTTGTGAGTGTGAGAGTAGCATTCTTGCAAGAGCAATACTACATATAGTA
>JABCMJ010022528.1:0-21900 GCA_014822125.1 Arbutus unedo | reverse complement strand
GCAACAATAACATTACTAATAACTAATCCAAAAGGCATTCATGTGCCTCAGCCTCAAAAGAAAACACGGGGTGGAAAATTCATTCATTGTAAACCACGTAAACATCAAAAGATCAGGGATATGGCATACTACTGATTTAGCCATTCGACATGATTGGAAGAGAGTAGCCCGAGGAAGTAGACAAGACATCATTTTGTTGAACAGGAGGAGAGAGAAAAGTTACCGAGAGAATTCGCAGCTTCCCTTGCCAGCGTGTAAATGAAGTATATTGGCATTTTCGGAGGCTTTTCAGAAAACTTGTTAAGCCCCCTGTCTTTGAGGATCTTCTCGACAGCCTCACCAACTCCACACAGTGAGAGGCCAAACATTATATGTTTTAAACTGATGAAACGACGACCTTCAATTCTCCTTTTATGATCAGCAATCAGAACCACTTTCATAACCTCCTCCGCGATTTTTCCGAAGTCACCAGATGCTAAAGCAAGGACAACTGATTTCTGGAAACAAAATAACTGTTGATGTGCATGTGTGCACATGCATGATTGCACACGTGAGAGGAGGACAGAAGAAATGCAACGAGTTGATCAACAACCAACAGGTGGCACTAGGATTCACATTATCTCTACTCACAGAGAACATAGTGATTGGAATGAGAATAACCAGAAACAAGAATACAACAAAATGAATGATTAACAAGGACAAATCATCACCTCTGTGCATCTAACAAGATGGCATACCAAATAAGGAAAGATGGAAGGACGAGATAAAATGTTCATTACACCAACAACATGCCAATTTTAAGATGCCAACAAAACTTATGCAGCAGGTTGATAGCAGCAGAAAAGTAATGCAACATACAATATCTTAACAACTAGTACCAAAGAGCACAAAATAAAGTGTAGGACAAGAAAGACAAACACGGAAACATGCAAAACAAATAGTGAAAGAAAAGAAAGTACCGAAGAGTTTTTCTGCACAGCCAATGACTCCAGCCCAAACGTCAAACCATCAATAAATTCTTCAAGATCAAGATCTGGCATCTGAGATGCTTCCGTACCAACTGGGTAACGTTTTAATGCAAGACTAAGTTTATCATCTTGCAGTGCCCCCAAACACTGAGCAAATCTCTTAAACTCAACACCCTTCCAAACCTCTACAAGCAAAGCGTCAAAGACATGATAGCTTCGCCTATGCGCGAACTCCAAAGTTAACTGCATTTTATGATCTTCCTGGTTTTACAAGAGCAAAATTAAAGATAATGATTCACCTCCTTATAGGAATAAATATCATAAAATTAGTACACATACATGTAGTGTGTTTGAGCTATACAATAGAAATCGTGCCAAAATCTACTACCTGAGATGCTTTCATAACAACTGGGTAACCATCCAGTTCAAGACTTAAGTTTATCATCATCTAATGTGACCAAAACAATGAACCAATTACTTAAACTCGACACACATCCAAGGCTCTACAATAAGCGCCAAGGACATGATAAATTTGCCTATGCATGAAATCCGAAGCTAATTCGAAATGAATATACTTCATAACAATGCATTAGATGCAGAGAGTTTGGTAAATCCAAAAGGGAAAAAATTACAAAACCAAGAAGGCGAAAATCATAGCATCTTTCATTTGAGGCAATAACATCGAAACTGATTTCAAGGTAATACCTTCAAAGGCACAAATTTCTCCATTACCCCCAACACATGCTGCTTTATATCACCCTCGCACATTGTCTCGTCCTACAAGCAAAAGAACCATAATTTGGCAAAGGATGATGATTAATTCATCAACCATAAACAAGGAGTTAGAGAAATGTCCATAATCAATGCCAAACTTCAGTGCACTGTTAAAACAAAAAGATTACCTCTGAAATAATAAAATGCCAACCACCCTACATTGAGAAGTATACACACAAAATCAGAGTCCCCAAAGGAAGACAAATCAGTTTACCCATTTCGGTACATAGCAAACGAAAGAAACCGAAAGCAAAAAGAAATCCACATGAAAGGATCCCCAACACAAATGGTAAACCTAAACCGAAACACCATTGAGCAGAAAGGGCAAAAATAAGTAACGAAATCAACGCCAGCAAAAGAACAAGTGGACAATAGGTGAACCATTTGCAAAAAAGACAACATCACATATAATTGTTGCGTGCAAAAGGCTGTCCAGGGATCTACGCAGACTTTCAATGGTGACATGTATTTAAAGCTGCAGAAAAAGACAATGGGAGAACAAGCAGGGGCAATAATTCCACTGCCTTTTTGCATGTTTAGTAGCTTAATCCTATATACCAAAAGGACGAATAAAATAACAATTCACGCAAAACAAACAAACTTACTTTTGCAAAAGACAAGCAAGGGCCAGCAAACTATGCTTTCAACATCACAAGAACAACAGACGGTGGACAACTTTTGCACCTTCAAACTCTGCTTTATATGCAGAATCTTTCATTGGTTTAGAAATTGGTGGAGGATAGATGGTAGGCCCAGGAAAGTCAAATTTCTTTCTTCTCCTCTACAGTTCGCATATCTCGCTCAGGACATATGAAACAAAGAGAGCGCGGGAAGGCTATTGATAAGTGCCGAAAATTGCATACCTGGAGGCCCCTTAATATGTACTTGTTTTGTCTTTAATACATGTTGCTTGACTAACTTTGAGCTATTTTATCATTTTAGGTCACCAGAGTCGTTTAGGAGAATTGGACTTCAATATGGAGGCTTAATTACTCAGGAAAAGTTCAAGTGAATAATCAAGCGAGAAATACAAGCTGAAAGATTTAGAAGGCTTGGATTCCTAGAACCCTTCAAACAGATCTATACCAATCCTATTTGAAAGAAAAATTCAAAAGTCCATTCCATCCAATTAGGACTCAATTTACACAACTTTCGGTATTTTGACCGTATCTTTCTGGTCAATCTTCCGATTGAGAATATAACTCCATCCAAATTTTCCCTTTGGTTTGGAGTTTCCTAGTTTGCTTGGAACTTGTTGAAAAAATAGATAGTAGTGTTCACATCAGAATCAAGGGTGGTTAAACTTTCGGAGAGGCAAAAAGAGGGAAAGAAGACGAGGACTTGAAGGCTTTCACCATGAGCAGCAAAATCATCCTCTAGGATAGAGATAAAGCTACCATCCAAGTAACTTCTATTTTGTATAGCTATTAGGTTTATTATTCAAATTATTAATTCATGATTCTACGACAGATCCTTCCATTATATGACATTGGTTAGAATATGTCCTACTATCTCGTATTTGAATTCCTGATTTCAAATAGTCATACAATGGTTTTCATTGCTTTGTGATTTTGGTGATTGAGATAGTTTATGCTACTTAGACGAGTCATGCAATCAGACGCTTTGTGAATCGACACAGATCATACTAGTAAGACGACTCACGCGAGGGTATGATAATCTATCCAAATTGACGAATTGTAATGATCTCCTTGAGATTGCTGATAACATTTGCAAGCCCTAGCAACAAATCATAATTGACTTGATCAACGAAACCGCGTCTCTATTTAAGATTGTCACCTGGTGGCAGTCGATTCAAAACCCTAGAATTTCACTCTCCTAGTTTTCATCTCATTTGATACTTCTTGATTTTAAGGTAATCATAGCTTTCAAAACAAATCAATCTCAAATCGTTTCCTCCAAATTAAGTTAAGAAATCATGGAAATTGTCATGACTCAGCCATTCAGGACTTGAAAAACAATACTCGTTCTTAACCAATGTTCTAGTTACTTTCGTATAAATATATAATTTGAAACGAAAGCAACATCATCAGCTATACAGGAGATCGCACTGTGCAGGAACTTTTTTTCAGAGATAGTATAATATTTTGATAACGGGTGAATCTTTTAAGTAAAGGATGTGGTGAAGGAGGTGGTGGTTGAGGTTGTGTGGTTAAAATGGACCACTTTTATCTGAAACATATAAGCCAAGAGAAGGTTGGTGGATAGAATAACTGTTTTTGTGATGCTATAAGCCAAAGGGGATGGTTGGTATAGGGATTTGTTGGGCAGCGCTGTTCCCAAATGAACACATCTAACAGTCAAACCCTCCAAAAAAAAAAAGGGAAAAAGGTATCTCTGGCTCTTCATTTGGGTGGCGGAAGGAATATAATGGCGAAATATTACCATTGGTATGAAAAGGTCTGAAACCTTCTTGTCAACCTTTATCCATGTCTGAAAGCTACCGAAGTTGGAGGATAATTCCACTGAAGGAGGCATATATATGGTGACACTCTTTTAAGACTGGACAAAATCCTTGATTCTTTTACTACAGCCACTAACTGTTTAATTGCCAATTGATCAATCGTTCCTTGGACTAACTTACCAATCCAGACTAAGGCCCCATTTGCTATCACTTATAAAGAAGATTATGGTTATTTACTTAAAGGTTTCAACATAAGTTGTAAATATGTTTGGTGTAGTTTTTTATAAGCTAGAACCTAGCTTCAAACTGTTTCATGAAATAAGTTTTAGAATAGTTTATTATTAAATGAATATCTAGATTGCCCTTAATAATCCTGTAGAGGTACCCTTGGAATAACTTTTTGGTCCATCATAGTTTCCATAACTTCAAAAGAAGCAAAAAAGCTACAACTTGGACCTTAAAATGACCTCACGTTTTTTGGTCAAACAAGCTGAGAAAAGTGATTATTCATAATCGCTACCAAACCCCATTTATCAAGTTATTTTAAGCAAATAAGTTAACTTACTAACAAATGGGGCTTAATGTTATCTCAACTTATATTTAACTCACCTTGAACCGAAGCTATCCCTACCAATCCACGAATGTTTTCTCTCAACCTATCTCAATTCCAGCCCTAGGACTGACATATAAACACAACCCAAAATATAGGCGGATGATAAAAATAGGAATTTACAACTCAATAGTTCCATGATTTATGCCTTTTTTAATCCAACGTTGGCTACAAATAGCCTACATTTGTACAACAACAAAAAACCCAAGAAGTTTCAACACAACTGACGAGGAACATTATGAGAAAGAAATTACCCTGTAGTCGCACAGGTCATCACAACAAAAATATAACTCAGCAACATGCAACTGTGCATATGAGAAACTCCTAGAAAAATGATTTATGATTGGTCTCATAGCTACGTGCAACTCGCACGAATAGTGTACCTGACATATCAAACCCACATCTTGTTCCCATAAGAAACAATAGTCTTCTTCAGTCAACTTATTTAGCCCAATGGCTGCCAGAAAACGACCCTCAACCTACAAATTAAAGAGTTGATCAAAATCTAAAAACAAAATGGGCAAGGGAAAGAGAACATGTGGGGAAAGGGGTGGGAGGAAAGTTCAAGTCAATAATGTTAGTAAAAAAAAAATTGAATACGGACAAGTTTAAGCCCAAAATTACAAATTATTTGAGGTATTGTAAGTTTACAGACACAAAGAATACAATACTTCAGCTAACTTGCACCTAAAGATTCACTTTTCGGTGACGAGTGGCACTGAACTAAACAAAACATAATTCCTATTTGAAAGTGGTAAACGTTTTTAATAACACGCACTTGATCACCCAGCCACTGAATACATAAAATTTCAAGCACTTCATCGTAAATACAAAGAGATTCCATCCATACATACCTTCAGCTTTGAACATATGTTTTTTTGTTGTTCATAAATCTCGCGGGCACGATATATCCTCTGAAAATCTTCCTGCAAGAATAAAGGACATAACACGAGGACAATTAAATTGATCTTGTTAGTGACATATCCCAAGAAAATATTTATCCAAAACTGAAGCAACCCCCAACTTCCCACAAGGCAATACTAACACGTGCAAATTGAGATTGAAAAAACAGAACTACTAGAAAATACAAATATCTCCTGGACCCGCCCCAAGACAGAAGTATGAATTCACATTAAATCGAGTCCAATTACGTCATAGACAGAAGAAGCACATACAAACTGCAGCAAAGCAACACAATGATCATATTATAAAAGCTCCAGACAAAGTCGTGCAAATGAGAACTTCTTTGCAAGGGTGCGAAATAATTAATTAAGAAGTCATCTCCAGTGTGCCCACCTTATACACATCAGTAGAACTTAAACATGCTTTATAGCCGATACAAAATGCCAGTAGTAGAGTCAAATATCTGTTCTAACTGGTGGGGAAGACTAAAAGCAACATATATTCTTGCTTACGTACACATAAAGAACCATATACTCCAAACATAATCCAATCTTAAGTCCTCACACTGCCAAGGGAATCAACTTCCGTAACCCATCAATATCTTCCCTACTTGTGAGCACTTCTGTGGGTACGGCTCTAGGATGCCTATTTTTTTTCTTCCTTTTCATGTTGTAGATGCTTGTGTGAACAACTAATGCTTTTTCTCCCTTCCAATTTAAAGGTCCTAACTTTTATTCGTTCTTACTATACATCTTTACGACTGAAAAGAACTAATTTGAACTACCGACATGTCAATGTCAACAGATTTTTAGAAAATGAACTTTGTTGGACCCGTTGTCAACCGTTCTCGCTTGAAATATGACGGATGCAACTAGGGTTGGACCAAGTCAGTCAGGTTGATCAGTTTTTTTTCAGATATTTGCTCACCCTAGTGTAAGAACATATAATTGTGTATTCTTCTTTTCCCTCTTCTCAAAACACCATGCCTCTGCCACCAAAAGACCAAACACACCGCCACCTCAGCAAAACACGTGACGAAACCACGATTCCCCATTTTTGAGGACCATTCCACCACCTCTACAACAAAAAGTGAGGCGTCGTCACACTTACCTCTCTCACATGCTCTGTCTATCTTTCCCTTCACATCACAACCACTTTAACTTGAGAAATCGCAAACCCACCATCGCTGCTTTTTCGTTTTCGTTTTACTAATTAACCACCAACGACAACTTTTTAAATATCCACTACAAGAAGGAAAACAAAGAGGGAGTTCGGGTTAAGTTCACATAAAAACTTAATCCTTGCGTAATGATCTAACACAATAGGTGGCTTAGCAATTGGGGCCCAAGGTGATAGGTTTGTGATTGGGTTTAGTGGATACAGTTTATGATTGGGCACTGTGGCGTTGAAGTTTGGATTTGAACAAGAATTCTTAGTTGCATGAAGCGCCAAGGTGATAAGTTTGCGATTGGGTTTAGTGGATACAGTTTACGATTGGGTACTGTAGCGTCAAAGTTTGGATTTGAACCAGAATTCTTAGTTGCATGAAGTGGGCTAAAAGGAGAGCTTAGGATCACAGAAGCTCCTTATTTGGAAGCGCTGGAGGATCATTAGGAATAATGCTCCAAAATCTAAATGTATTATACAAGTAAATACTATACTGTGTAATTCGTGTTAATTGAAAAAACTGTTTTAACGAATATAAGCAAATATTGTGTTTATACTAAACACTTGATTGATATAAGCAAGTGTTATGTTTATACTAAACACTTGAGCAATTGTAAGTTAATATTTTCCTAATATCTTATTATTACTTCATATTTTCTCTTGCTTCGTAGCCTTTACTTTTGTTATTTGTCGTTGTTTTTCATTTTTATATGCTTAAGAGGTTCTATCCTGGTTAGGAGCGGGTTCCTTTCTTGATGGGAGCAAAGTTTTTAACAGTCTGACTTGGGAGCGCGGAAGCAAGGTTCTGAGGAGGATTCGTCACCCCATATAGGAGGTACCTTCTACTAAGATTGTGAAATCCAAAACATATGATTAGAAAAACTGTAAGCAGGAATTCTATTGAAAGAATACAAATTATGACACCGCCTCCACTCCATACGGACGAACGCAACCAACATGACCCAAATCCGTCCTAGCCATTGACCCAAACCTAACATCAACCTCAGAAAACCACCAAGTTCAATGGACCCAATAGCTTTTCCACAATTCTTTCCGTCCATGCGCAAACCACCAAGTTCTATTGACCCAAACCTAACATCAGACTCCCACCTCGCTGATTGCCACCTTGCAACAACCTTCAAGAGCACTGTTAATATCAAGAGTGAAATCCGTTCAATTTGGTCTTGTTTCGGACAATTTGACGCACAGCCTAAATCCGACAACTCTCAAGTGGGTTGGGTCGGATCAGATTTAACCAATTCAATTGATTTTTCTCTTTCCTCTCAGTTTGACTAGGAATTTAAATTAGGCCTAGGCCACAAGGGTTATTTGTTAGAATTGTCCATGTAAATCCTAGTAATGGTAATGGCATTAACGGTTAGTGGAATCCGTAATGTTCTGGATTTTGTGCGTCCGGGTGAGGAGTGGGGACAAAAATAAAGACACCTAGGTTTCTAGAGAGAGAGAGAGAATGTAGTAGATTGCATTATGGGGGGGATAGGAGTGAGGCAAAGGCAGAAGAAAGAAAACTAGGGGTTGGTTGTTATAGGATAAACGGGTGGAGGATGGGTTGAATGTTTATAGCGGAACCTTGCAAAGGGACAATGATGAATAGGGTGAGATTAGGGCAATGCAATTTTGTACATTCAAATGTATTGTGCAGTGAAAAATTGCACTTGGTAAATTCTGACTGCCATAATTCCTTTTGCAATTTAGTGGTTGTTTCAGGGGCTCTAAGTGTAGGATTTGTAGTTGAAAGGGGTCAAAGTGATTTTGCATAAAGTATAAGGGATCACAGTCATAAATCATTCCAAAAGCACGTTAAACTCTGAGCCATTTGCATTAAGAGACTCAGTTTTGTGTCGAATAATTTTAGTCCCATTTCTCAAGAAAATAATGAACCCGTACAAAGTCCATCATAAACTGCCATAAAAACAAAACCTAATTTAACGGCAACCTAAAGAGAAAAGGAAATTATATGATAAACAAAGTAGTCGACAAACAACAGCCACAACTGAAAAACACACACACATAGAAGAAGACTTTACCACATCAAAAATGCTCAAGACAAACTTGGCAACACTGTCAAAAACACTTTGCCAAACAATTTTGTAGTCATCGGGCGATAGTAGCACTTTGAAGCCTTCCCAATCCATATGAGTGATCCCATGTAAGGTCAAGGCTGCAACAGCCTCCACAATGTTTTCTTTTTTTCTCCTGATCTTTTTGTTTCCGATTGCAGCAGACCATAAACCAATTCTCAAGGCCTGAAAATAACATACCATTGGAAGTTACAATTTAAGAGCAAAATGCAGACAATTGCCTCGTAAAATAAATGTGGGAGGCTAAATTGATACATAATTTGAACCAAGCTTGAACAAGAATCCTCTCAATTCCACTTCTAATTGTATGACAACTTGAACTCCCCTAACAGTCACCAAAAGCCATTGACATCCTTTGGGAGTCAATCAAGTTAAACACCACTACCTTACCATCTCATCATGGACCCAAACAATTCTAGGGACTCCAAAACACATAATATTGCACTACATCTATTCCTTGAGCTAACAAGTAGAATAATGACACCAATTTATACTACACCAATGTTTGTGAAAGCAGTAAAAGTTTTACCATACTTGTTTACCCTTTCTGTATTTCCGTTTCTTACTCATTACCTCTACTTTAAAGCACACCTAAGAGGATGGATAGACAATG
Organism: Arbutus unedo; assembly: GCA_014822125.1. Classification (NCBI taxonomy): domain Eukaryota; kingdom Viridiplantae; phylum Streptophyta; class Magnoliopsida; order Ericales; family Ericaceae; genus Arbutus; species Arbutus unedo. Next base: position 12,341 of record JABCMJ010022528.1, on the reverse strand, counting down.
GAGTAAAAATGGTCACCTTAACTGCCCCTTTTTTTATTTGTAACTTTTTTTTTTAAATTTGTGGGTTTTCTCATATGGAGGGGAAAGAGAGGGAGATGGAAAAGAGAAATAGACGAGGAGACAATGACTGCATTGAGATGTAAAATCTTTTATGAGTGATTATGTCTTGAGAAACTTGTATCCATACCACTCGAGGCAAAGGCTTATAAGTTGTACACACATGTAATTTAGACTGAATTTGGAAGGCACACTATAGTTTATAAAGCTTAAAATTATAAGCATATATCTCAACACTGTGTTGTGCGGGAGTAAAGAAAATTTTACCCATGTTGTGCCGAACTTTGCAAGACCAACAATCTAAATATTTAAAATTCAAACTAGAGATGAGAGAGAAACAAGAGATTGTCCAAACTCCAAGCAATGAAGACTTGAATCTTGTAACTTCAACAAAAAATTCAATAAAGAATTTTTAGAAACTTCTAGGGCCCGTTCAGTTGTCAATAAATGATGGAAAAGTTAATTTTCTTGCAAACTTTTGGGTGTTCAGTTACCAATAGAGTAGTGGGTCCCACACTTGAAATTTTCCTGTTGGGATTAACTTTCATGCAAAACATGACCGGCTAAATTCACAAGATTTTGCATCGCGGAATCTTGGAAGGGGCCAAAAAAAATTTGAACTAGCTCCTTATGCCCAACGTGGCCTAACTTTCTCGATTGGATTTTTTTGTCTTCATTAAATTTTTTTGTTTTGGCATTTGTTATTTTTTCCTCAAATTTTTGTAGATTATTCGCTTGTCTTGACTAAAGGAATCTACAAAAAAAATAAAATTATGTCCAAAAGCTATAAAAATAAAGTTTAGTAAAGACGAAAAATAAGTCAAAATTGACTATATTTTTTTAATATTTTTCTCCTTTTTTGAATTTTTTCAAATTTGGTTCATATTTTTGGTTTACTTTTCATAAACCTCTCGTTGATACGAACAAATAACCTATAAAAAGTTGACGTTTGTTAGTTTTGCCCCAAATTTTTGTGAATTATTGGTTCGTCTTGACGAAAAGAATCTAAAGAGTATAAAACTATGTCCAAAAGCTAAAAAAAATCGTTAAAGATGAAAAATAAGTCAAAACGGACCATCTTTTTGGATTATATCTTTTCTAAAAAAATTCAAATTAGTTCATATTTTTTACTTTTCTGAAACCTCTCGTCAAGATGAACAAAAATCTACTAAAGTTGACGCAAAACAAAAAAATACAAAAAAAAATAATAAATCAAATATGGACAAAAAATAATCTAAATTTTTTTTAATCCAAATCGGACAAGATTTTGCATCGCGGGTTTACTTAAGCTAAATTTGCTTGATTACTAGTCCAATTCAGTGAGGTATGACGAACAAAAAAAATATATATACTTCATAATGTGCAAAAAAGAATTTGACAGTGAAGTGATAATACGGGTGTCGAGAATCAAGAACTAACAGTTACTTTTAATGTTTAAAAATTGAATTCTAATTTTACCAGGAAAAGAATGAATGCAATTTTTTTTGGCTTTTGAAACTAAAACAAATAACAGTTCCCGATGTTTTCTTTTTCCCGAGAAATAAACAAGTGAATTTTTATTTTCCTACAAGATCCCTTTGTCAAACTAACACACACAAGAAAATACATCTTTTTTATTTTACTTACTTTTCCTGGGAACAACTTTCTCGTATGACATTCCCAAGAACTGAACGAGGTCTAGGTGAATCAATTTGACTGGAATATCGCTAATATCGCACTTTCTTTCAAATCAAACATTCTGAAAGATAAGTGGAACATTTAATCCTATAGTTATGTGTCACTTCCGGAGGTACAGCAGTGGAAGTTTGCAATTTCAACATCCGCATTTGCAATAACACTACCAATATATAATATGTCGTTACTTATGAATGTATATATGCTTCTCACAATTCAAGAATACATAATTACTGGTATTGCAAGTCTAACAAGAGAACCCATGCCATTCCATTATCTAGATGCAAAACGAAAAAGAAACGAAAAACTAAAATAAAGCAACCCACCAACCATTTCTCAAAACCGTCCGGCAATGCAGAAAGCAAATAGTGGAGCCCACCGACTACAAGTAGCAAGTCAACGAGACATGCATGTTTTTCACATAGAAGAAGTATATGAATGGAAGTGCAGTGTACGAAATCACCTCTAGGATTTAAATGTGTTAGAACAATAGAAGTATTCATTGAAACCACCACATACCAAACCTTCCAAAAAAAACACACAGTAGAATTGCTATTATTGAATAGCCAAAAAAATGGACTATCCACCATGAAGTATGGGTACTTCAAAATTCAGTACCTGTACCAGGTAATTCTTGGTTCGGGCTCAACATGGTGCTTCTACATGCGTACCGGGAATATGAAATGCATACCAAATCTTTTCTCTTTCAATTTTTGTTGCACCCAAAGGTACCAAGTACATATCAGAATTGTACCATGTCCCCACAATATTTTCTTTTGTAGGAGTTTACTTGATGGGATCGTGCTATTAGAATTAAGCTTTATTGTTTAATTCCAAAACATAATGACAAAATCAGATTGATCTCTTATCTTATTAGTATAGATCCGAAACTGCTTCCTATCTTGTCAATCCAAACATCAAACAACAGGTATTAGAACGAAAAATTGTTGTTTCTATGTTAGACAGTTATTCAATCAAGCCCAGCCATCTAGGTACCTCGATTGGTATCTAAAATTCTGATCACAAAAAAATTACTATCTAAAATGCAGTTCTTCGGAGTATACACAATTCTCAATCAACATTCTCTATGTACCTCTACATGGACCTATGCTTTCATAGACTATCCATAAACCCACATTGACTTAGATTGAAAAAAATACCACTTGCATCCCACATGTAAGCCGCTATACAAGTGCTTTTCCCGAAATGATCTTAGAGAATGATTGAGAGGGCATCATCCTATTGGACAAAAAACAGATATAAAAGAGGGGTGAAACTGCCTCGGTCTACGCGTACAGCACGTGATTTCACATAAAGGATATGAGGAAGTTTTACCTTTTCAGCAGACATACGCTTATCGCTCTTTTTTTGGGTACTTGACGTACCCCTAACCCTCTTTTTTCCCAATACTCGAACCTTTCTTCGTTCCGACTCAAGTAGAGCAGCAAAATCCCTGTTTTAGAGAGAATGGAAAATAATAAAACTATAGCACCGCCAGCCAACAAAGAAGGAAAGGAGGAGGAAAAAAACAAAGATAAACAAATGAGATTCTCAGTCATTTACAACATTCCAGGCATGAATCTGCAGCAACTCTGAAGAGGACACTTCCACTTAGGCAAAGGTCTAACCATTTCCGTGGCTTTGAAGCTCTATGTAACATCACTCTTTTGGCTAAACAAAACTAACGATGAACAGCCCAAAGAACCAGTAAACCCTTAGGGAAGGTTCACTTGTGATGTAATCCATAATAAAGGCCATGCGTATTTTGGCAATTTTAGAAGATTGGAAGTCAAAAGTGTGGTAGGGGTATTTCATTGGTCATTATGAGTCAACTAGGTTATATGAATTTGCATCTAAATATATTTAAGTGTTTGTATTCATTTCATCATATTAATGTCCTATTTCTTATTCGATGTACTCATCCATTACCGTGTTCATTCATCCTTTGCTACATTCATCTACCGAGACTGCTAGAGAATAGCTATAGTCATTCACATTCAACACGTGTTGTGAAGCCTATAGATTGATGTAAGCTCAAGACTTTGAGACGTAAATCAATCAATAAATTAATGAGAATTTCCAAGAGTTTCATAGATTTTATGATTGCCTGATGCAATCCTTTTCTTTTGTGTGATGCTAAAGTGGCCTCAGGTGTGATGCCTTTAGTTTTCTATGTATAAGGACTACACGTACACGTAGGAACAGACCTGAACAGTTCATATTCTTTGTGTTTTGATTGTATTTCAATTATGTCCTTCAACTAGTCAAGAAATTACTGCAAAAAAATTGTTCTCGAGAAAACTTTAGTAAAACAAAGGAAAATAAAATGCCCTTTCCTTTATGCATTCATTTAATAAAAGAACGTGTGATAAAGTTAAATCATAGTAGTTTACTTGTGTACAAAACTAGTGTGAAGAACAAGATTCTAGCAAAATATTACGTTTTTTGCAAGATAAGTTCTGACAATCCTGGTGGAAAAATTAGAGATGATGGTCTCACAATTTTCCAGCTAACTAAACACATATGAAGAGCGGGAAAACTAGACATTCTCGTACTTTCTATTTCTTTCCGAGTAACTGCACAGGGCCCTAAGAGTTGGTACAAAGAGGACGAGAATTCCCACGTGTAAGTTTTACAATTTTTCTCATCCATGAATGAAGTGCTTAGGGAACCCTCAAGTCATGTCAACATACATCATGGAGGCGAACATGAAGACTAGTTTGCTTAAACATGCGTCCAAGGATATAAGCTTCAAAGAATTCCCTTACCAGCCGGTCCCATGGTACCTCTTTCTTTAAAGTTCTTTGATAAGTGGGTTCGAAAGGCATGTGAACCTCAAACTACTGTACAGGCTCTCGGATATGCTTCTAGGTAATAAAACTCTGCGCAGTATATTTGTGATCAAGTTGTCATTTGTCAAGAAATAGTGAAATAAATCATTCCTGGAACCAAAATAGGAACTAAAGTAAAAAAGAAAAAGACTCAAGGCTCACCATCCGTTCCAAATATCAACATCCGGGCTCTGCTCATTTAAGCTAAGCATGTTTTTAAAATGAATGGCACAGCGTTCGTCCCTCACATATAGAGGCAAGCATGAGCCTTCAGTAGGTGACCTGATTCAGCAGCCAGACAGTCAAGGGCATGAATCGATAAAAAAATAAAGACATTCAAATTCAACAAGTATACACGAATGTACGACATTCAAATTCAAGAATATCGAAAACCACATCTGGATTCTGAATTTCAACTGGCATCTTGTGACGGGGGGAACTGCTGCTACTTTCATTTACGGGAACCCCTAATTTGATCTCCACTCCAAGGAATTGCCACACCAACCAAGACATAAATCTCTACCCAACATCAACAGAAGTGGTAACTGGTCTATATACAGCAGCAAAGAAGAATAGCTGGTAAAGGGTACCTTTCAATATCATCATCAGAGCCCCACATCATGTCCCTCGCCTCGTTATCTGACATACTCCTTGATTCCTCGCTGAAACAACAGAACGAAAGCAATGGACAAAAAATCAACAAACTGAAAAACCCTAGGTACCAGAATATCAACTCACAAAACAAATAAATCAATGAAAGATGAGATGGATACCACAATCAAGGCAGTAAACTTTTGGTCTTCGCCCAATCAATAAAGAGACTGAACAACTCCACAACTAATATGCTTCCATCTTTGGGAACAACTCCACAACTAATTTAGCAGAGCATTCAATTCAAAATCTAAAGCCGAATAGATCATAGAAGCCAAATTTGTAAGCGCCTTTACGACATACAGATGAACGTCGAGGGACTCGGAAGATAGAATACCTCTCCCCCGCCACCAAACCCGTATCCTCTCTGCTGACGTTTATACAGCCTTCTCGCCCTACGATTTGCTCGACGGCCATGGGATCCTGGTTTCTTTCTTTACAAGCTTAATTCTGTGCTTAATTTTACTATTGGTCCAAAAGCATTACTCATATGTAATTTCAGTCTTCGATATAAATTTTGTGTTTACTGGCTCCCCCACATTTAAAAATATGCATCTAATTAAGCTTGCCAGGTCGATATTTGGCCTAGAAATTTCTTGGCCCTCCTCACAAAAAAAGAATTATTGAATGGGGCTGAATAATTTCTTGACTTGTAATGCGACAAAGTATGAAAATTGTTTAACAGCTGAGACTTATTTAAAATTCAAAGTCGCCACTTGACATAGGGTTCGAATGTATCAAGTCACCTGTAAAGTCATTTTCGAAGAAGATGTCTTTAGAAAAATAATTTTATTTTTTACTCAGAAATACGATTATGTTTATAAAATGACTCCATTTTAAAGAAATCTAGTCTTGAAAATAGAAACGGGTTTAGAAATTTACTATTAGGAGTTGGGAAGGTGTTAGGCACCTAACATCGTCCTTTCGGTGCTTAATTTTTTTATATTAATTTTATTTTATTATCCTTGGTCAAAGTGATAAATATCAAGTGATTGAATGTACAATTAGATAAAAAGTGAAACAATGTGCGATGGCAAGGCCTCGGCTTACACAATTCAACTCTCAGTGATAAAATATTTGAATTGAGCGTATGTTAAATTTTAACTGAAACATGATATGCAAACTTGCATTTGTATGTCATATTTCTATTCCCGATGTGCCAAGTACCTTAAATCCCTAGCGTAGGAACTTTCAAGTTTAACAATAACTTGATTCTGTTTTATTAATAAATTACCATATTAACCTTTCTTGAAATTGCAATATGTCGTCTCGGCCTAAACCAAGTTAACTATTATTACATTTTCATCCATTTCCTGTTAATTACCTATGTCATTAGCGTTCTGAGAATTTCAAAACTAATTTGGAGCAAAGTGTTAATGACGTTCCCATAATCTTTCAAGAAAGCATGACACGCGAACCGATGTAAACTGCCAATTTGCATAGCATATTTCATTTAAGATTATCGAGACCAAAGACTGGGAGACATGGACAGCACAACGGCTATTCGCAATTTTTAGGCAAGACACATATTTGCTTAAATTTATTTTTGTCCACAATCGTTCATTCCAACAGCTACTCGATTCATTGACAGTCCAAATTACAGAAATGTTTGAATTTGTGTTTCATTGGCAATCCTTCTTCTCGGTAGCTACTCAATCACAAATTATCCAAATTACAGATTATGCTTGAACTCATTTTTATCTACAACCCTTCATCTCAACAGCTACTCAATCACTAATGGTCCAAATTGCAGAATATAGTAAATGTCACTTTCGGTCATGATAGTTTACCGCGAAAAGATAATGTGGACTACCCATTAAATTTTTATTCCAAAATACTAGCTACTATGTCACCCGTGTGTTTACAGAATTCCGAGATTATCGGAATTTTTACCTAGGTGATATCGACAGTGTGTCAGCGTGAACTTACGTTTACTATTTATATTATTTAGCTATGAAGTAACGATTTTTTGCCTTTATTGATTTTAAGTAAAATAAAAAAGATAGCACTGACTGTTACAGGGGAGACGGGAAATAGATAAAAATAGAAAAATATTACGGGAATCAAGAAAGAAGAAAAGTTAGAAGTTAACTCCGGTAGGTGCCGACGCAATAGAGCGATATGCCAAGAATGTAAATATTAGCTCCAAGAAAATTCGAATAGTGATTAGCATTGGTCAACACTGACTTTCATAATTTTAACCTTAGAAAGACGATGTCCTGACATTCTAAAAGTGTAGATTAGAAATATCTAAAAATTGACCAGAGGTTCTACAAATGCAGACTAAAGATGCGGACACTGATTTTCCCGGGCATGATATTTATATTAAAAATAAAAAGATCGTAAAGACGACATTCTGACAATCTAGAATAATTTCTAGAATTGCGAACTAGAGATGCGAATGTTAGCTCTTTCAGCATAATATTTAGATTGAAAATAAAAATAAGGAGATAGCAGAAATCAAAATGAAATGGCTGTTGCGGCTCTATCTTGTATTGTTATCAGAATTCGTCAATAACAAATGAAATAAACATGAAAAACTAGGTTAAACCATAAACTAGTGTAATAACGAATATTAAATTCTGGTGATACATTGGGCCATGTTAAAACAGAAGTACTTTCAGATATTTCTTATAATTGAAAATAAAACCAGCAAAGCCTCTACTTGTATTTGGACCAAAATCCTAACTAAACAGATCCTAATCCTAATATTGTTCTGATATTCAAGAATCCGAAGCTACAAAACTAAGAACAACTCGGATCAAGAACACATAACACTCTTTGATTTTGGTATGGAAAATGGAAAAGAGAAAAGGAAACGGAAGAAGAAAGCAAAAGGCCTCTGCTTCGATTTTCGCTATCGGGTTTCTGTATCATCGAAGTTTTCGGTTTATGCTTTGGGGTTAACAAAATATTTCTGGCCATCTTTAGGGGGAAAGAGGTGCAAAAATCTGACCATTAAACAATTGGTCAACCCTCCTATTTACAAACTTCGATGACCAATAGAAAGAAACCTCAATATTAGGAAACCACTAAACTGAAATTACTTCTTAAAGTCATGACCCAGGCCAAAATATTCCACCTAGCCACCACCTACGCCATACATACTGAGGCCCTAGGTGCGCCTTGATGAGTCATCACATGCTAAAATGTCCAAAATACCCCTGGTTATTCACATGCGCACTGAAATACTGATTTCTGATAAGAAAATTTCAAACGAACTCAGATCGGATCACAAATATAACTGTTGAACTCATATCGATGTGAGAATCAATAATATGTGCCCCCCAAAATTTAGAAATGTAACCTCGTAAATCATGCTCTCGAATCCTTGCCGATAGGTTACTGAATGCTTTAAAATATGAGTTTTTGACTTGCTGATCTCAGATTGAATCCTGGATACAGCCGTTGAACTCGTACTGATGTATTGATTAATAATGTGTACTCCTTGAAGTTCAAAGATGTCCGCTCAAAAATCATACTCCCGAGGCCTCGTTCCCGAGCAATCGAAAATTGTCAGCGTTATTTATTTTTGTTCTAATCACTGTCAATGGACTTGTATCATTGTACTGGCCAATAATATGAGGTCCTCATGATTCGATTAAGTTGTTTTGTGAATAGTGCTCTGGAGCTCTGGTCTGTGTAAAGACGAAGCGACCATTTGTTTGTCGATTTATCGAATTTTTTCAAGTTTGTTCTTGAAACATTCAATTGACCTCCAGGCACTTCATTGGATTTGTATTGAGATTCTTCAGATGTTTCCTCAGCCTATTGGCACAACCCCATTGAATCCTGGATCACTTTAATGTCTATCTACTCACTGTAGAGACATCCCGGGTTGACTGGACTGACACTTGAAACTCGTTCTTGATGAATTGTCCCCCGAGGGGCAAAATAGTTATTTGTACTCAGACTTTGTTGAACCTTCTGTAGCTGCTCAATTATCATCCAAATCACGTTCACAGGCCTGCTCGGTAATTGAAAGTGTCTACGATGAAGTTCTTCAGTCTTTAAATCATTTCATGCGTCCTCGACCCAATCAGGGGCAAAATGATCATTCTATGCATAAGCTTCTCTTGAGCCCATTCTGATGGCATACTTCATGATAGTTTGAGTGGTGGAGTAAAATCTGGTATCAACAAGTAAGATTGGATTTTTGAGATGGTAAATCCTAGAAACTTAAATACAATATTCATAACAAACCTACATGTTTTATTTTCGCTGCTTATTGCTCTGTTTATTCTACTTTATTATCTATCATATTGTTATATCTTGGGTTTGTTTGTTGGGTAAATATTTTCGTTGAATGTCACAACTCATGGAGTAATTTCTTTACCCGTGACAATCATGCCAGATGTAGAAGAGTAGTCAGAAATACCACCCAAGCAAGAAGAGTTGGACTACAAGACCAATGGAGTCAACAAGACCTAATTGCCATATCCCTAAAAGTTTTGTACATTTATTTTCATGTAAAACCATAATGGTAGTTTTGTAATTTCAAATACAACTGGTACAATAGTTCTTTGAAATAAATGCATAATTTCTTTTAAAATATTGTTTGTAAACGTTGAAGGGGCATTTTAGTCATTTCAAATATAGTAATGCTAAAGTTAATTTTCAATAAATGAGAGTGTTTATTTTAAACAATTTGTTTAATTTGGTAAATAATTTTAAAAGAGTTTTTAATAAAGTTGCCAAAAATTGGACATTACATTCAAGATAGATGAGTTGTTATTATTTTTTAATGATATTTTTTGCATAATGATAGTTTGTTTCTAATTTTATGTTTTCAATTTTGTGAGCACATATTATGTTAGATGTTGTTGAACTAGAAATATTTTGACAAGATAAATTATGAGGTGTTTATTTCCCAATCAAGGGCTGGATTACTGAGGGTGCATAGAAAAGAATACAACACAAATATTGTGCAACTCTTATGACACGCATTGGTGATTCAAAGTAATTACATTATTATAGTCTTAATTAGTTTTGACCTATTGATTTTTATAAAATTCATGATCATGTGTCAATATTTTAAGTGTGGAAGGCCATTTGAGTCAATTTTTTAATTTTATTAACAAAAGTTGTACGTCTACGTCACAATCGACTTAATGGATCAAGTGAGATAATAAAATTGAAGTTCCCTAATAATAGTGCCGTAAACACATGTAATAATAGTTCCCTAATAAAATTGAAGTTCTTTTCTGTGCTTTGGAAAAAGAAAACCTTTTTTAAAAAATTAAAAATACTAATAGTAGAGTGTTGGAGTAACTCTATTTTAATTCCTAGAATTGTGAACTCGGCTTGAACAATTCCTGGAAAATCAGAGTACTAATCCTAATATATTTTGAACGTTTGAATCAATACAATTTAAATCCACATGTTATTTCTATTTAAATTCTTGTCATTCAAACAAAGAAGTGAGAAAAACCTAGTTTTATTGTTTTAGGAATGACCCAGTTTAATCTCACGAAAATTAAACCTTAATGGCTTTTTAGAGTACAAGAAATCAAAGGGTCCAAACGGTTATTTAAATTATCAACAAGACTTTTTTCCTCACTCAATTATTTTTAAGTTCGTTTTGTTTCTATTTAATTTTTTCGTATTCGTTATTTTGATTATGTTCAAAATTTAAAAAATATCACTTAAGACGATGAATAAATATAAAAATATGTTATTTTTATATTTTTAAAATTTTTAAAATTAAATTTATAATTTTTCATCAAGACAAATTAATAATGAATAATGAATAAAAAAGAACAAAAAATTAAAAATTAAAAATTAAAAACTTTCACATAAGAATACAAAGGATGATAAGTAAATGCCCAAATGTACTGCTGCACCAACTCTCAGTAATTTATATTCCCAAAGTTTTCCCAAAGGTTGCTAAGAAAAATAGAGGACAGTCAAAACGTACAACGTGCCACTACTACTCCCATGACAAAACGGAAATTCCCATCACCCCTCCCCCTCTCTCTTTCTCTCTCTCTCTCTATAGTACTGTACAAATCCCTTCGTCCCTGACCGAAAATGCTATTAGTAACTCTGCATTTCTTGCACACACACACACACACAGAGTTAGTAAGTAATTTTTTAAAATTTTTTTTATCTTTACTTTTTTAATTTTATTAGTTTTATATCAAATACTTCAAATTAATATTCAGATTCATCACATGTATTAATGCGTCAAACTTTTGAGAGAGAAAAATGTCCGATACCTCTTATTTGAATTCTTTTTTATCTTGCTTTTCGAATTTTACTGTCGAAAAAATACTAAAAATTTACCATGTACTTACAAATTTATTTCGGAATTACCTGTGAACTTATAATATTTTGATAAATAGTTATTGAATTATGATAAGATATTTGTTTATTTATATTTTGTTATTATTTATATTTTTTTGTTGATTTTTGAAACAAATTTAAAAATCTCTTAAATTATCTAAATAAATTTACAGTCATCGCATGTTCTAATGTACCTAACTTTGGAGAAAAAAGTGACCGACACCGCTCATTTAAATTATTTTCAATTGTGCTTTCTGAATTTAATTGTCGAAAAAATATTAAAATTCAAAAAGAACGATTAAAAGATATTCAAATAAGCGGTGCCGATCACTTTTTTCTCTTTAAAGTTAGGCGCATTATAATATGTGATGAATACGAATATTTTTAGATGATTTAAGATATTTTTTATTTTGTTTCATAAATCAACAAAATATGAATTAACAAATGTATTACCGTAATTCAACAACTATTTATCAAAATATTCCAATCTCACGGTTAGTTCCGAAATAAATTTTTACGTAAATGGTTTTAGTATTTTTTCGACAATAAAATTCTAAAAGCATGATCGAAAAGGATTTAAAAGAGCGGTATCAGTAACTTTTTTCTTTCAAAGTTAGGTACATTAGGACATGTGATGACTTTGAATATTTTTACATGATTTAAGAAACTGTTAAGTTTGTTTCATGAATCAACAAAAAAATAATAATAACAAAATATAAATTAACAAATATATTAAATATGTGATCGGTGGGGCATTCAGGAAATGCTTCGTGACTAGCTAATAGCATTTTCGCCTCCATATATACTCCACTTCACTCTCCCAACACCATCACTACCTTCTTC
>JABCMJ010022517.1:0-12022 GCA_014822125.1 Arbutus unedo | reverse complement strand
CCTCCATCCTGTGATAATTAAATAAATATTTAAAGTCGTTAAATATAAGTAACGTTTGAATAATAATAATAATTTTACGTAAAATGCTCGACAAGTTGGTACATTAACGACACATAAACTTATTGAAAGATTATAGGTGCATTAATTATTGTTGTTTGGTACATTAATATTTGTGCACTTATACCTGCTCTAGTTGAATCAAGTGGGGACAACTTATAATTAAAAGGGTTAGCTATTTTTAATATTAGTTTTAATGATATGCCTAAAAATTGATGCTGCCCTAATTGGTGGGCAAGAGCTAGGGATTCACATGCTCTACTTTAGTAGGGAAGGTGATATTTTGTTGCTATTACAATTTCAAGTTTTATAATTTGCACATTTAATATTAAATTACTATTCGGTAAGAGTTTTTCTTGTTGGCGTGCATAGTACGAGTATCACGTTATTGCTGAAGAAAAATTGCCAATGCATTATTTTGCTGATTATTCTATCGAGAAATTTGGTCAGACAATGTGCAGTTGGTAAACAATGATTGACATTTTTGGCAAGGCATAGAATGTATAATTGAATATTCAATACGAGTCTATAAAATTATCTAACTTCTTGTATAGTTGTAAAATTATTCCCCTACTTTATAATATTAACTTTTTGGATTGTTTGGGTCAAGAAATTCTATCTAGTTGAGTTAAATTGTTCAAGATTAAAAAAAGTTATATGACTTATTTAAAAGACGAAATTACCCTTTTGAATCAATTAAAGGGAGTTCAAATAGAGTTTACTTCGAGAATATTTCTGTCATTATATTTTTGAGTCAAACAAGATATTACATTAAATGTGGTCAACACATACTAAAAATAATTTATTCCTTCTCCTTGCTTTTGTTTGTTGTGATTATATATTCCTTTATCCTTGCTTAAATTGATTGATGTGAATTTCTCCCCTTGCTTAAATTTTATAAATTAATAAGAATTTCTCTCTTTATGTATCAGAGAGGAATAAATTCAAAGAGAATTTCAAGTATTCGAAATAAATTTATTTTTTTTCAAAATTGAGTTTGCTACTGCCACATTATTGTAACAATATCAACCTGAAAGTTAAAAATAAAGTTTCCACAATTTAATTAAAAAATGCATGAGAATAATTCAATTTAATTTAGCTCTATTTGTGTTATTATTATTATTATTTATTAATCCGAATTTGTTGTTATTGTTATTTTTTCCAATTTTCTCCAATTTTTTTAATCACTTATAACTCATTTTGCTTGGCATATACGTAATCCGTAGTTGTTCACATGCATTTCCAAATGTCTATTTTGCCCAAAAACTCTACATTATTTACACAACTACCACTAACGTTGTAGAGGACTATACGGAACCGTCCCAATCGCTGGCGCACGTGCGGAGGCTGCTGGACATTGTTGCATGCACCACTCGATTCGCCAAACCCAAGGGCGGCGGGAGACCCACCAGCGGCGGCGTTGCCATCGCCGCAGCAGAAGGTAGAGCAAAGAAGATCAGGGCGCACCCTGTAACGACCGCGGGCCCACCCTCTCCTCCTTCCAATGGCGAAGTTCGACCGTCGGAGTCTTTGGCCTCGCCGGTTTCTGAGAGCTACGAAATGGCGGCGATTCATCCAATTCCAAAGCTCTCTGATTTCTACGAGTTCTTCTCTTTCTCTCACTTCTCTCCTCCAATCCTACGTGAGAATCTCTCTTCTTCATTTTTCTATATTTCGAAAGAATCAAGATGGGAAATGGGTCTCGTATAATGATCTCAAGAACTCTCTTTTTTCCCCTATCGCTGTACAGATGTGAAGAGCGTGGAACAGGCCAGAGGGGAAGAAGGGCAGAATGGTGATTACTTCGAACTACAGGTTCTATTCTTTTTCTTTTCATTGATTGCTGATTATTTCCCCGTCTTTTTCTTGTTTGATAATGACAGAATGGAAAAAACAAAAGATGTCCCCTTTGATCAATACAATGAAAAATGACTGGAAACTAATTGCATTTCTGTATGAAGTTAGGAGCCAATCTTCAATTGCATTCAATACAATGAAAATGATTAGAGGAAACTAGTTGCATTTCTATATGAAGTTAGGAGCCAATCTTCTTTAAGGGAGTGCAATTTTGTTTTTCCTCTTTATTTTCATTACGGTTTCGATTTTATGATCTTAATAATCACACCAGATAGAAACTAAAATGGGTCTTGTGTTTTTTTCTTTGAACTTGTGAATTTGTCAAATTTTTTATTTTTGAACGAGTTATGATCAATTTGCTACTAGATGGTAACTCATATTTTTTACATTGTAAATACTTGTATACCAGTTAATAATTTTTTTTTTTTTTGGCATCAAGCCCATTCATGTCCCAGATTTTTATTTGTGAACTAAAAATTTAATTTTTTTTGTTACATTGGACTTGCCCCTTCGTGGCCCACCAAACCGAAACCGAAACCGAACAAACCATACCAAACTGGACCCGGTTAGTTTGGTTCGGTTTCGGTTTCTAAATTCCTAAATCAAAAACCCCGGTTCGGTCCGAGTTTCCCTGCCAAACCGGACCAACTATACCCCTACCTATATGCATAATGTGTTACATATCAGGAAAATTTGTGAATGCAGAAAAATGCATTACTATTGGCAGTTATTTTCTTCTTTTTCTGCATTATGATGCTTAAACTTAGAACCATGATCTCCTACCGCCTTAGTTTCTTTACGAGTGACACTTACCTTCTATGTCCATTGTTTCCCTCTCCTGCATAACTAACTGGATAATTGTCTGCTTCACTTGTGCAGATTAAGATCTGCAATGGGAAGCTAATCCATGTGGTTGCATCTGTAAAAGGGTTCTATACTAGGGGAAAGCAATATCTGCAAAGCCACTCCCTGGTGGATCTTCTGCAGCAGCTTAGCCGAGCTTTCGCCAATGCAAGTAGTTTTTAACTTTTCAGTTCATTTGTATTTTTTTCTGTGGATATCACATTCTTGCTTACCCTCCCGTTCTTAAACAAAAATAGCACTCCTCCACGGTACTTATTAATGGCACTGATAATCATCAATAGGAAAAAGCAACAGACCAAGAGTGAAGTTCCAAATTGTTAGACCGTATGCAACTTGTCAACAAATATGGGAGAGTGAAGCCATCAATTAAAAGCTGAACCCTCTTACTTTGTTATATCATAAAAGACATCAATTTGGTTTTTTCCTGTATGCTCTCTCTTTAAGCTGTAGTTTGTTGCAAGTTGACCCCAATGGCTCTTGAATTAGTAGCTATGACCATCTCCAACATTAAGCGCCATTTTACCTTGTAAAAGTACCCAAAAAATACAATTTGTACTTTGCATAGTCTCTTTTTATACATGTGATTCAACACTACTAGGCTTTTGCCTAGTCAAAATGCACAAAAAGGTAAAAATCAACACATTTGGTGAGATCGTCGATGACGCGGAACTTTTTAATTGGTTAAGGAACTTTGCTTAGCCTTCGATGACTAGCTACATGTAGCTAGCCAAAATGCAAATATGTACAATGCCTAGCTGTTTGGCTAGTCTATTGGAGATACAACACAGTGCTGCTGCTAGCAAACATAGCCACCAGACCTCATTTGCCTAGCCTGGTGGAGTTGCTCTAATCATTTCGTGCCATGTGCAGGCATATGAAACCTTGATGAAAGCTTTTGTTGATCACAATAAGGTGAGATGTTTTTCACTTGCATAAAGCATACCGAGGTACTTTATAATCACAAGAGTAGCAGTTAATAATCTTTTGGTTCTATTTTCTTTTCAGTTTGGTAACCTTCCATATGGTTTTCGTGCCAACACGTGGCTTGTCCCTCCACCTATTGTCGATTCTTCGTCAAATTTCCTACCCCTTGCACTGGAAGATGAGAATTGGGGCGGCAATGGTGGGGGCCAGGGAAGATGTGGACAATACGATTGTAGACCATGGGCCACAGAGTTTGCAATATTGGCAAGCCTTCCTTGCAAAACTGAGGAGGAGAGGGTTGTCCGAGACCGAAAAGCATTTTTACTTCATAACCTATTTGTTGATGTTGCTATATTTAAAGCTGTTTCAGCCATACGTGAAGTAATAGATTCCACTTCGAAGGCACAACAAGAGTCAATAAGTTTTCTGTCAGGCTCAATCTTGCATGAGAGTCGTGTGGGGGATTTGTCTACTACAGTACAGAGAGATGCGGCAGATGCAAGCTCGAAGTCTGAAGTAAAAGTTATTGGCAATGAATCACCGAAGATGTCTGCTGTGGAAGTTGGTCAAAGGAACTTACTAAAAGGGTTAACTGCAGATGAGAGTGTAGTTGTTCGTGTAAGTATTTTATACAGTCTGCCGCACAGTTTTAATTTTCATTTGTTTGTGTAGGAATGTCTCAGTTAAAGTTGACCTTTAGATGGCGAGGTTAAGCCACAGCCACCAAACTCATCTTTTTTTGCTTTCAATTGCATTAGGATACCTAAGCTGAACAAGTGCCAGATAATAATAAATGGCCTGATTCTGTATCACATCTCTATTTTTACGTTCCAAACAAGATTTGGCTTCTGGTCACCCTATTGATGACTCTCATCAAAAAAGCATTATCCCAACTCGTTATGGCTGTAATCAAATCTGTTGTTTGGTATAATTAGGGGATATGCTGTATAGAAATGGAAGAGCACATTAACTATGTTGTTTATATCTTCCTTTCTGCTGAAATCAAAGTTTGTGTGGAGTTCTGGTCAAATTGTTTGTTGCATCAATCATTGTGTAAGGATAGGGTGTTATTCAGGTTGAGCTTCGAAAGAAAACAGGAAATGGAAGAAGTGAAATAAGAATTGTTGCTGCTGAGTTCGCTGAAACTGTTGAAATACTTTTGTAGTGTCAGCTTGTGCCAGTTATTTACTTCGTTGATAATTTCCTGTTTCTGCACTTTCCCTCATCAGGAGAGCTGAAGCAACATAGTTAACTTTTGCAGGACACAACGTCGTTGGGTGTTGTGGTTGTACGACATTGTGGATACACTGCAATTGTAAAGGTTGTTGGTGATGTGAAGAGGAAAAAGTTCATGGCTCAAGATATTGAAATTGATGATCAACCAGACGGAGGATCAAATTCTCTCAATATTAATAGGTCAGGATGCAAAATCCGCACTTCCTCATGCAAAAAACATGTCTCTGTTGGGCTGTAATGATTCTACGGATATAATAGTTTGTGCAAAAAATTAGAAGATCTATGGAGTGGTTGTTGGATTTTTCTACACCTCATACGGTCATAACCACATATTCTGAAACTTGTAGGTAGTGCTTCACCTATTTTAGATAGGGAATTCATTCTGGAAATGGGTTTGCCCTTCCGACAAGTCCCAGAGACCCTTTTGATTATGAACACTGGTGTTTGTTTTTGGAAAGCTCTTACTTGGCTGCCAATAGTCATACAGCATATTGTGTTAAGCTTTTAATTCCACATTGATAGCCTTTTACCAATCAGACCTGCAAAACTCGGATCAAATATCTCACTGGGATTAATGAAGGATATTAGTGATTTGTGCTTCTTAAGTTAATGGAACCAGTCAGATTGTTTTATAACGCTGTATTATGGTAAAGTAAGGTGGACTAATGAGAATACCATTTTTGCAGCTTAAGGTTTTTGCTTCAGGAGTCATGCACATCAGAATCATCTGAAAGGGGTCAATCACCTCAGTCTAAACTCAATGATCTTGAAACTTCAAGATGTGTGGCCCGCAGAGTGATTGAGAAGAGTTTGAGGAACTTAGATGAGGAGCCAGAGGCATTCGAACGTTCTATCAGATGGGAACTTGGTTCTTGTTGGGTACAGCATTTACAAAAGCTGGAAACGCCAAGTGATGACAATTCTAGGAAGTCTGAGCATGATAGTAAGGCTGATTTGGAGGTTAAGGGACTCGGGAAGCAATTTAAAATGCTAAAGAAGAGGGAAAAGAAACCAGATGGTGTAAGTAACATAGATGATAATGAAGAACCTGATTCCAGGACCAGCAGCTTGAATATCGGAAGCAGCATGGGGGAGCTAAACAATGGCGAGTCCAACAGTGAGGATGAGTTGAAGAAAGCTATTTCCGAAGAATCTTTCTTGCGGCTGAAAGAAACTGGAACGGGTCTTCATCTAAAGGTTGAAAAGAAACTCTCTTTGAATTCTGCCATCATCTGTTGAAGTTCCACTCTCTTTATGTTAGTCTTGCTTTGTGCATAGATAATTTGAAATGAAAATGGTCGTTGATTGCAATGTTAATTACCTAGTGAGTGGTGTGTCCTCGACTCCCCGTGGTTCTTGTTGCTACTTCTATTACTGTTGGTTATTTTTGTAGTGGTACTTATCTCATTATTTTTACACTTGAATACTCATTATTCAGTTTTTCTTCTTCTAACAGTCAGTTGATGAGCTCATCAAGATGGCAAAGAAGTATTATGATGAAGTTGCATTGCCTAAACTGGTAATAGTTAGTCTCTGATTCAGTTTGTGGACGCTGGAAGTTCTTTGGTAGTCCCATCACCAATTTATGAATTAAATCTGTTTGCTTTGTTTAGGTAGCAGACTTTGGATCACTTGAACTTTCCCCCGTTGATGGACGTACTCTGACTGACTTCATGCATTTGAGAGGGTTGCAGATGTGTTCTTTGGGTCGTGTGGTAAGATTCTCTCTCTCTCTCTCTCTCTCTCTCTCTATCTAAGCTGAAATGCGCAGCCGAAGCACATCTTGTTATAGGAGTTTGGAATATTGTTTCTGTTCTTGAGGGAAGGTATTAGTGGTTGCAAGTTTGACCACTATTACTAAATGTTTGGGTAAGCTAGATACTATAAGAAGCATGATGTTGTACTAAGTAGTGTTCGAATTTGATCCAAACAATATTTAATAGCTATAGCTAGCTCTGATCTCATTGTGGAAACCAGGTTGAACTTGCTGAGAAGCTTCCTCATATACAGTCACTTTGTATCCATGAGATGGTTACTCGAGCTTTCAAGCATGTACTTGAAGCGGTAATTGCATCCGTTGGTAATGTGGCAGACTTGTCCACAGCAATAGCCTCATGCTTGAATTTCTTGCTTGGGAGCAGCGGAATCGAAGACAATGACCGTAACTTGGGGGATGATCACATTCTCAAATTGAAGTGGTTACAATCATTCCTAGCCAAAAGATTTGGATGGAGGCTAAACGATGAGTTTCAACATTTGAGGAAGTTATCGATTCTCCGAGGACTTTGCCATAAGGTACCATCTCCTTTATTGTCCACAATCCTGGTTTCATTAATTGAGATCCTAATGATTTTGTTTTCACTTTAATCCAGGTTGGGTTGGAGTTGCTACCAAAAGACTACGATATGGATAGCCCAAACCCGTTTAAGAAATCTGATATAATTGGCATTGTTCCTGTCTGTAAAGTACGTCTCTCTCTCTCTCTCTCTCGTGAGTTATGTGCTTTGCAATATGTAATGTGTCTGAACTTTGATATACAGCACGTAGGGTGCTCCTCTGCTGATGGGCGGACTCTATTGGAATCATCCAAGATTGCGCTGGATAAAGGAAAGCTAGAAGATGCTGTAAACTATGGAACAAAGGTACAAAGGGCATCCAGTGTGTAGAGCTATTTAGTTATTGTTCAGTAGTACCAAAATTGAGCACATCTTTTCGTACCTCTGAATTTGAAGGCATTGGCAAAAATGATTGCTGTTTGTGGTCCCTATCATCGAACAACGGCGAGCGCGTACAGTCTATTAGCTGTTGTGCTTTATCACACTGGGGACTTTAATCAGGTACAACAATCTTCCAAAATCTAATTGTGTATACTTAGAGATGGATCCTAGCAGTATTACCAAAGTAGTTACTTTTAAAAATACCTTATTTGTTATTCTTCAGTATTGAACAGTTTTTCGGATTTTTTTATACATTGTTGTTTTACGTACTTGAAGAATAGATAACCTCTCTATTGGGTGAATTAATCTGTTAAAGTCGACACAGTGATTCAGAGGCTAATGAGGAAAATAACTACATGGTTGTATTGACAAGAATGCAATAAATTGTAGAATGCCATGCTGAAGTGATTTACATTTCTATCTTGTCAAACCCACGGTGCATTACAGTATAATAGACGGTGAACTGTAGAGCATTCACGTTCAAGTGCCGAAGACTAAGTAGAATGTTGTCTGATCAATTTATGAAAAAATTCTATAGAGGTTCTTGGTTCCTAGGGTTGGATATTCATCCATTTGACCAACTGCAATCTGTTTTTAAACTAACATTATGTAGCAAGGTTGGTACACTTATCGTACTTCAACTTTCTTCTTTTCATAGGCAACAATATACCAACACAAGGCCTTGGATATCAATGAGAGGGAACTTGGCCTTGACCACCCGGATACAATGAAAAGCTACGGAGATCTTTCTGTTTTCTACTATCGCCTACAGCACATTGAATTGGCGTTGAAGTGAGTTATTCATACATACATGTTCTTGTATTTGATTTGTCGAAACCAATATTGGGGTTTAGCTACGTGAATCCTTTTCATTCTGCTCTATCTAGGGTAATAACATGAAATGCGTTGTACTACATGAGTTTTTTTCTTTTTTTGTGTTAGTCACATTCATCCTTTTGTGGAGTTAAGAGAACTCTTTTTTTCCAATATTATCTCTTTCCATTCATAGCCTTTCTTGACATGATCTATGCTATTATTTTCGGCAGATATGTCAACCGTGCTTTGTTCCTCCTCCATTTTACATGTGGACTCTCACATCCAAACACAGCTGCAACTTACATAAATGTTGCCATGATGGAAGAGGGTATGGGCAATGTTCATGTTGCTCTCAGATACCTCCATGAAGCCCTAAAATGCAATCAAAGATTATTAGGGGCAGATCACATACAGGTCTCTCTCTCTCTCTCTCTCTCTCTCTCCTTCTCTGCGTGTGTGTGTGCACTCGCGCGCGCTTACAAGTACATGAAAAGACATAAGACGAAATACGTGTTGAAAGTTGACTCTTGAAGCTCATCCATTTATCTGACAGACTGCTGCTAGCTATCATGCCATTGCTATAGCTCTCTCATTAATGGAAGCATATTCCCTCAGTGTGCAACATGAACAAACTACACTGCAGATTCTTCAAGCCAAGTTAGGACCTGAAGATCTTCGCACACAGGTGACCATGCGATAACTCATAGTGCAACCTCTTGCTCTTTCTTTCGTGCTAGGGTGATATTGTGTTAAAGATTGACTGACGCAGATAGATTATGCCTTCCCCTAAATTTCCACAATACAGGATGCTGCTGCGTGGCTTGAATATTTTGAGTCAAAAGCCGTAGAGCAGCAAGAAGCAGCACGAAATGGAACTCCAAAGCCAGATGCATCCATAGCAAGCAAGGGCCACCTTAGGTACTGATATGGTATTCCCAAATTACTTGTTTTTAAGCTGCGAGGTTATTTCTTGGACACACCAAAACGTTCAACCTTCTTTATTTTTCTTTTCTTTGCAGTGTATCAGATCTCCTTGACTACATAAGCCCTGATCAGGACTCCAAAGGAGGCGATGCACAGAGGAAGCGGCGTTCAAAGGTAATGAGATAGTTCTCAACTTCTCATAGTCTAAGGCTCAACGGATTGAATCTGTCTTTAACTGGGGTCACGGTTAAACTATAAGGTTACCCAATGCTGAGGTCCCTCTACCTTAGGGTCTAGTGAAGGGTTGGATATACACTGTCGACTGTCGTACTCCCGCAAGCTGGAAGGCTATTTCCGTGACTCAAACCCATAACCAAATTTTGCTTTTAGCAAACTATTTACCCTAGTATCAGAATTTACGATTAAGTTGCATTTAGTTTGAGGATTCTGACTTTGTAAGGGAGAACAAATGAAGTTGAAATAAAATTTAGAGGAAGAATATTGACCTTTTTTTCCTTAAAAATCTTTGCAGAAATTCCGAAGCAAATGAGTCAATTATGGCCACTAAAAAGAAAGAAAAATGTTAGCTGCAATTTGGACGGGAAAATACTCTGTTTGATAGTGTTGTCCAGTGCAAATTTGCCAACTCTGCCGTCAGCCTTTGTTCTCATTTGGTTTTCTGATTCTTTGAACATTGTCACATGAGCAGGGAATCGATATATCACTACATTACAGAGAAATAACAACCTAATATTCTTTCTACAGTTGCGTGAAAATAGAAGCATCACAATAATGCAAATAAACTCAACTTTCTTAAACTGCGGACATGACATACTTATTTCTAATTTTTACCCTTATTTGTAAGGTGTTGCAGGTTAGTGACAAATCCCAACAGTTGCAGCACGACGCAATGTGCGTAGATAGTGTGGTTCATATCGCAATGGAAGAGGATAAGCCTGTGACCCGAACAGCAGACACCAACACAGAGCAAGATAAGCCAGAACTGGTGCTTCCTAAAGAAACCGAGGGTCATAATAACACTACATACGACCTCACAGATTTCAGTGCAAGTTTCGAAGAGGTTATATCCGATGAAGGATGGCAAGAAGCCAACTCGAAAGTACGGTCAGGGAATGGCATTCATCGCAGGTTTAGCCGGAGACGCCCCAATCTTGCCAAGCTAAATACCAACCGTTCTGAATACTCTAATTTCACTGACGGGAACTACAGAAAAGAGTTGACGGGACAAAAAGGTGTGCCGAAGTCAAATTTGACAGAATCATCATCATTGAAGCATTCGAAGGCTCTTAGCTTGAATGCTGGAGGGGATTCGACTAAATTGCAGCGAAAAACTCCCCCTTCCAGAATTTCCCCAACCTCAGTTTCGAAAGTTTCCACTACCATGGCTTCGAAATCTGTTTCCTATAAAGAGGTAGCATTGGCGCCTCCAGGAACGGTAATAAAGCCTATGGTAGAGAAAGTAGTAGAAATCTCTGAGGAAACTGATACACAAGTCGGGAATAGTGCCCCTCAGACAACAAATGAGAGTGAAACCACCATAGTTGTCATGGAAGAAGCAATGCCAGATCATGAAGACACGAAAGAAAGTAGTGGAAGTGGAAACGAGTTGGAAAATTCTGCCTCAGAAGAACTTGGAGCGATTCCATGCTCAGGCAATGAGGAAAAACCTGTTGAAACAAACGGGAGCAAGCTTTCGGCTGCTGCTCAACCATTCAGTCCAGGGACCCTTCCGTTGACTCAGCCGTTGAACTCCGTTGCTGCAACGAATGTTTATGATGTAATAGCCAGCCAAGGCATGCTTGCAGATCCTGTTGGGTTCCCTCCAATTGCTGCTAGGGTACCATGTGGGCCGAGATCGCCTCTATATTATAGAACCGCCAACTCTTTCCGAATGAAACATGGGTTCTTGAAATACCAAGGCCCCATTGTGGAAAGAAGTGTCCCAAAAATCATGAACCCTAATGCACCAGAATTTGTGCCCGGAAAAGCTTGGCAAACGAATCCAGCAACCGAAGATTCAAAAGTTAAGAGTGATCCAAATTCTGATACCGAAGAGAAACTTCATGAAAAGGCCACTAATGAAGGTAAAGATGGAAAGTCAAAGAAAAGTAGCCCGGATGCAGAGAAGTCGGAGCTAGCAAGGCAAATACTGCTTAGCTTCATTGTGAAATCGGTTCAAAACAATCTGGGCCCCGCAAATGAGTCTGCAGTTAATAAAAAGAAGTTTGAGTATTCTGAAAACTCATCAGAAGCGGTTGCTAATGACAGTGCAATTATTAAGATTCTGTATGGGAATGAAGGTAAGGCGGAAATGGTTTCTGAAACTGTAAATAATAAGCAACAGAAAACATCAGATGGGAAGAAGAACAAGAATGGGGATGGTGAGGGATTTGTGGTTGTTACAAAGAGGAGAAGAAACCGACAGCAGTTTTCCAATGGCGTAAACGGGTTGTACAATCAGCAATCTATCTGTGCTTCAGTCCGTTGAACATGTTGGACGGCGAAAGGGAGTTACAGGGTTTGTTTTCACCGATGAATATCTCGGTTCAGATTACAACAAAGATCTCTTCAACATGACAATTCTCTACCAATGTAGAAACGTCAAA
>JABCMJ010022509.1:0-18752 GCA_014822125.1 Arbutus unedo | reverse complement strand
TGATGAGTTGTTTGGATGTAACCATCATGTGAATACAAATATCCCTTCATTAAGTTCACTGACCCTATCCATACAGAAGATAAACACTGACCTTAAACAAAGACTTTAGCTCAATGCCTCAATTACCAATATAATTAGCATACTTTTGTTTAATAACAAGCATATATTCCAATTCAAATGTTGGATCAGTGGTATTTATTAGCTAACTGTCCCATTATTCTTTTTATTCTTATTTGAATTATTTTTGTAATTTTTTTATTTTTCTTTAACTTTTTATTTTTTGTTGGTTCGTCCCGATGAAAGAAATTTAAAAACTACAAAATTATGTTCAAAACTTAAAAAGGTTTAGAAAAATAAGCTAAAACTTGATTTGTTTTGATTTATTTTTTGTTTGTAGTAAACCTTTTAAAATTTTTAAATATAATTTTACACTTTTTAGATTTTTTTTGTCGAGATGAACCAACTAACTCCCAAAAATTGATGAAACCAGAAATTTTTGAATAAAGACGAAATAATTAAGTTAGATAAGTTAGGCCAAATAGACCAAACTGTCTAGTTTCTTAACGATTTGTTTCAGATAATTTTAATGGAAAATAAGTGTAGGTGGGTGATTTTTCTTGTGGGTGATTTTTCTTATGGGTGTACCTTTATTTATAGACTTTCTCACTAATCAATTTGAGTTCTATTCGGTTTTTAATTTCTTATTTATAGATTTGAAGTGTCTTTTGATTGGTCACTAGCAAGACAAACCGGATATGTAATCTCTAGACATTTGTCAGATATACTTATGGCTTCATTCAACCTCAAATTTCTCATACCCCTCATCCTTATCTGTTCTAAACCGTTTCCGAGATAATCGGGGATTTTCCTTATCTTTACTTCAATCTGTTAACCTCCTTCCTAAGGTCGGCTATCTCATTTGTAATGTCGACAATGTGCACCTTTTACTCCTTCACTGTTGACTTAGATAATCGGGAATTAAGTTTTACCTTCTTCAAGTGCCCTTGATCTCGGAAATGTGCACATGTGTGAAGTAAACGATGGTAAATATGTTTTCAAAAATATAAATCTCACTTTTACTTTCACCTCTTACTCCTTCACTGTTCACGTTTCGTCTTTCCTGCGAATTCATTGTTCTGTGTCTTTTAGACTTCCCTAAGTTCCTCAATCTTCTAAATTTCTTCTCAAGGTTCCTTCTCCGTCTTTGTAAGTCCCTTATCATCCTTCATTTCTTTCCTTTCCTTATTGCTGTTATCTTTCCCTTCTCGCAAAAGAGGGCAATTTACAGAGCTAAGTTAGACTCTCCGACAAAAATGAAAGAATTATGTCGACAGTTCAACATCCACAATGATGTTGTGATCGAACTGGATGACCCTTAAACCATTCACGATAGGGCCACCGGCGATATCCTTCATATCCTCCCCCTAATAGCCCTTAGTGAGGGCAGGGTTATCTTCTCCTTGCACCTCCTTCTCCATAGAGTTTTGAACTATTACATACTTACTCCGAAGAAAATTTTCATAAATACTTATAGGATCATTATGTCCATAGTTAAATTAAACCAACTCGTAGGAACCGACCTAGGACTTTGGAACATGCAGTATAACTATGACATGGTTAGGTCCAACACCGACATGTACTACTTTAAGATTTGTATAAACAGAGAAAGAATCGTTATATACCTCTATTGTCACGTCCTCGATTTTCAACATAATAAATATTATAGTGATTTTATTAAAATCCTCACAAGCTCATCGATATACCCAAGTCATGAAAGCCAAAATATGAGGTTTTAAAAAAAATTACATCATTTGAGTCAAAATATCAAATGCTAGTTACCAAAATCTTTTCCCAAGTAAAAGTTACGAAATGTAAATAACTCTCTCATGCAATCTTCCAAAGAAATATCATCCACACGCACTCTGAGCACTCCACGTCGATACTCCAATATTGTACCTAAAAGGAATGAAGGGCTGAGCTACACAGCTCAGCAGGAATATCTACGCCCATATGTGACTACGACTTAATCCAATATAAGACATGATCATTAAACGATAACATATGACAGATTTATACAACACACTAGATAAGCGTGAACGACACACTCAACCATTACTAGCTACCAATTCTTCGTCCATTTACCATTTCACCATATCGGGTAACTTCTCATTGACCGTTATATAGTCCCAATATATTAGCCATAACCAAACTCATGTGTTCTCAGCGGTGGGTCGCTATCCATTGTCAATCCATTCATCCCTATCCACACGTACACTCACGTAATCATTCCTCATGTTCCATACCTCACAGTAAAATCACTTCTTTCATCTTGTATGAAATCCTGAAACCTCAATTTAACAAGTTCAACCCAGCAAACTTTGAATGTGCTATAACAACATATGACACCGATTCTTATTAGCTAACAAACCATTCAGTCAATACACAACGCACCGATGTCACTTCATTTTCCTTATCGTAGTTTATTAATCATTCCTATCACTCCACCCGAAGGTGACTAACCATAACATTGTCACTTTTGATGCTCTTCCCATCTTTCCTATCACTTTCCCAATATGAGTTAGTACATCATCTCATTCCTTAGCACACTCCCTAAAAAAGGGAGCAAGCCATTCTTGTGTTCTATAAATTTATACACATATGTTCACATTTCACATTAAAAATCAAAATAGTGCACCA
This sequence comes from Arbutus unedo, assembly GCA_014822125.1. Taxonomy (NCBI): domain Eukaryota; kingdom Viridiplantae; phylum Streptophyta; class Magnoliopsida; order Ericales; family Ericaceae; genus Arbutus; species Arbutus unedo. Next base: position 16,055 of record JABCMJ010022509.1, on the reverse strand, counting down.
GTGATATCATAAAAAAAGAAGAAGGCACTGATAGACCAAGGATAAACATTACATGACTTCACAAGGGTTATTATCAATTCTTTTAATGCATGCCATGACTCACGTGCCTCATTAACATATTCTCATTAAGTGTCAAATCGTCATACCTGGCATTCTCCTGAGTGGAATCCGTCCATATCACTCCTAGCACTCCTGTCAAAAGGGGTCTAGTACATTCCTGGTATATACCCAGAGGGGACCCAGTACCTTTTTACGCCGCCTTCCTAGCATTTTCGAGAGGAAGTCTAGTTCACATCACTCCTAGCATTCCCAAAGGAGTCTAGTTCAATATCCACGTATGTCACGTGTCTCAAGAAGATCATCTTATATCGCATCGGTGTCCACACATGTCATGTACCAATCACTCCACATCATTTGAATGCCAATACATATCAATGTCTCTCGCGACCGTTTCCATTCATCATAATACTGTATTTATAATTTTGCTAATGTCAAACATCATGTGAAGACATCACTTTAAGATTCAACAGGTCTCATGACCCATTCTTGGTCCACATATCTCGTCTTACGTCTGTCATCACTCCTAACCCTTACCCAATGGTGGTTAGACAAGCTATCTCATCTACTAGCATATCTCCCCAAGAAAAGTATAACAATTTCCATACACGCTTCTCCCAATGGAGGCTAGCTCGAATGTCATATCTAGCAGTTCTCCCAGTAGAGGCTAGCTCATAACTGCATCACTCTAATGCCAAGACTTGACGCAAGTCTACATCTATCTCTTACACCTCACACGTACCTCTCACATCTCATAACCTTCCCTTGAACACTTATTCTTCACATAACTCATATATAATGAGAAGGACAATACATAACTTTCCGCGTTACACCACAAGACATAATCACATTTGCCATACTTCATATCCAAAAACAAGGTCAAACTATACATTAGCGTAAACCCAAATCCTTAGAACAAAGGGGAATAGCCTATACAGAAAAACGATATACAATAGGTTCGATGCCGGAAACAAACAACAAGTAAACAACCCGCGAAATCAAGGGTTCAACCAACTATCCAAAGGAATCCCACAATAAAAATCATAGAACCAAATATCCAAATGACACCCAAAATTATGTAATATGGGTCAAAATGAAGTGTACACCATAAATGGAAGTGACAAACATTCCTACCTCAAGATATGATTCGAAGTCTTGAGCTCCAACAATTTGTGCTCCAATGTGATGAGAAAACTCCATTAAAGCCCCTCCAAGTGAAATGGTGTCTCCAAGTTTGAGGTATCACCCACTCTAGAGATATAAGTGATGGATCTTAAAGGAATTTGAAAGATCATAAGCTTAGATCAAGGATTGAAGTGGAGAGTGGGTGGAGAAGATGAATTTTTAGAGAGAGAAAGGGAAGAAAATCCTTTTGGAAAAAGTCTAGATCTGTCAAAAAAATCTAATATGGGCTCTTTAAAATCGCGTAAAAGGGAGCCTGACTGGTCACGGCTGACCACTACCTCAAACATTGCCCAAAAAGCTAAAGCGTGACTGGTAGCGTGACTCGACACGTGACTAGTAGCGTGACTAGTCATGGCTGTGTGACTTGCCGTATGACCGGTCACGGCCACCTACTGTCCAAATTTTTCAAAATTTCAAAATTTTCAACCTTCTTACCATCAACTCTCCTTTCCAATGTCTTTACATCTATGTCAAACTGCGAAATGATGATGACTTCCTTATAGTAGTGGCAAGTGAGAGTTCGGTCCCGACGAAACCAAAATCCAAAGACTTAGCATCCCCAGAAGCTTTGGGAAACCTCGTCAGTACCTTGCTTTCCTGATTTACGTTAATTTTTTATCTCGGCTTCCATTCTGATGGCTTCTTTGTTTGTTTTGTGTGCTAACAGCTAGTAATTGTAACAACGTGAGATCTAGAGCCGACACCAAACTGAATGACTTGAAGGTTAACCTCAATTACATCGGCCCCAAAGAATAGTGTGCTAAAGGTCGTGCCCCCAAGTTCCTACTTCGATATAATCTGAGCTACCAAGGCTACATTGGCCTCTCTATTAATGTCACAGTTGTTGAAAGACAAATTGAGGACCCCATCCCTGAAGGAATTGGCCTTCCTTTGTCAAGGGAGCCTGGTGGAGTGAGCATTATCGACACTGGTGCAAGCCCTACAACAACTGCAGGTTTGTTCTCTTCCTTTGACATCCTAAATCTCTCTCCTGATTATGAGGACTTACCTCCAGTCCCTACCTCTCCAAATTATTGGTCATCAAGAGAAGAGGCCAAGTATCTTAAAGCGATGATGGAAGGTCAAGATGAAATCCCTGTTATGAAGGACCACCTGAATCTCGGTGGGGCCAAAAACAAATAGAAAAGGAAGTACACCCCTCTCGCCGAGACTCAGATCCTCCACCTGTCCCCCTTTCCACTACTCAACCACCAATTGATCTGGATGATGATCCTTCTTCCACCCGACCAAAGAAGTCACTAAAGAAGAAACATGATGGCTTTGGCACCACTAGCTTCATTGAACTGGAGGTTTGGAACCCCAGGATTGTACTTCCCGACCATCATCCCGTCACTATTAGGGACTATGTTAAAAACTTCAAAACTACACATGTCGTGGCTGGGGCTACCCTTTTCTCCAAGGACATGAATGCCCTGACCACTATTGATGACGACTCCTTGGTTGAGTCCATGTTTGTATACAATCTGACTGTAAGTCTTCTACTCATCTTTGTTTATCTATTTATCTTTTTTTTTCCTAATCTTTCCTTACTGACTCTTTGCTTGACAGGCCATCTAGATAGCAACTATTGTACTAGACAGGTTTGTCGAGAAGGATGAAAGCTATCAAATTCACCAAGCCAACTTCGTTGAATGGTAGAGAAAGGTGATTGAGGCTGTCACGATCAATCTAAGGAGGGATATTGAAGTCGAGAACCAAGCTGCTAATCTGGAAAAAGAGTTGGCTGAGGAGAAGCAACATGCTGAAAAAAAACAAAGCCCTGATTGTACAACTCAAAGAGGACTACAAGATTGCATGCAAGCATGGTATAGCAGTTGTAGCCAAGCATTTTAAGAAGGTACAACTCCCCGATACAAGAGAAGATTTTTTATTTAGGTGGAGGGATGCTCTTTAGGCCATTAGGACTCCTAAGACTTCTCCTCTCCTTTTTAGTATCCCCAATTCAACTAAAGCTGAAGCTGGTAATTCTAGCGTTGAGGAGGAGTCCAATCATGAACAGACTACTGAGGTAACCCCGTCTTCCTAAAAGACCCCAAAATCTCATACTATTGTTGTTGTTGATCTTTCAATGGTCAAGAATGAAGAAAACACTGTGATATACACACCAAATGTTGATGATGAAGTTGATGGAGATTCTAAAGTAAATGTAACCATTGGGGCCAATATTGCACCTTGAACTTGTTGATTTTTTCTTTCTTGGTTGAATTCTGTCACTTTGAACATTGTGTTTGATTTTGGCCATGGCAGCCTCTCTGTGTACTATCTTTACTTCTAAACTCATGCATTTGTGAACTTGGCTATGGAGGCCTTTCTTCTAACTGAACTATGAATGTTTGGCCATGAAGGCCTGTTCTTGAACTTGGTGTTGGACTCTGGTTTTTGTCATGGGTGGCTTTTTTATATATTGCTATATTGTTTTCTTTGTGAAAGTGTGTGAGCGCCCGAGATTCGATGTGTTATTTTTTTGATTGCTTTTGGTCTATTCTAGAACTTCCTGATGTTATGTATAATATTTAATTATGATCTTATTGTAATGGTTTAGAACGTTGGGATTCGAGATATGGGTGCTAGTAACTAGAGGGGAGTTAGTGTAATTAATCTAATTTTAATTATAAAAGGATTAGGAAATCCTAATTTAGATTTTTATTAATAATACGTAGTTTTTTTCTAAAGAGATCTCTAAACCTTAATAGCTTAAGGAGGGAGAACGGATGCCTAGATGGTGGATTCGCGCGACGAGACCAACTAGGAAGTCGTAGAGGACATTGAGAACTTCGCATAGAGCCCAAAATCTACTTAGTACATGGAGTATTCAAGAGATTTTGGTTCACAACTGTATATTCTATATTTTTATCGAATAAGGTAGGATTTCATGTTGATTTACATTGCGATATTGTATAGATCGTGTTTATTCCAATGTTATTTATGTGGTTTTTGGCATGTGGTCGAATTCTGCATGATCTGTGGTGTTTTCGTACGTATTGCGTAGTTAGGCTACAGAAACAAAAGTAAAAAACGTGGTCTGCTCGAAAGAACATAATTGGAATTTGCCTAGGCACCTCTAAGTAGCCTCTTTAAGCCTAGAATTCTCACCACAGTCTCATCAGTGGCTTTAGAAGTCCAAGTTGACTACAGAAGCCAATATTTCTAGATTTAACTTGAATTATACCCAAAAAAACCTTGCTCAACTTGCAAGAATTGAGCCACAAGAGATTGTCTTTTCCTAGAAATAGGACTATGTTTCCTAAAAAACAATTCCACGACATGAAACAAGCAACGAAAACAGATACACAACATGTCTCGAACATGAACAAACAAGATTTTCACCTTATTACAAACACTTTGACGAAAAAGAAAATATACCCTGTCAAATACAATTGACAATTATCTATCACAAAAAAGTTCTTATCCATAGGATACGACATGCTATGAGAAAGGCAGATAGACCACTTTGTTAAACCCCGTAACAGAAAATACCGCCTCTATCAACGGGGTCTCTTTATCGGGGCTATCATGCTGTTGTACAAGCCATATTCCCCAAAAGTTTTGCTAGTGCTAGTATAAGAAGATATCGACAAATTGGAAAGATCTGTTGGTATTCCACTCATTAAACTTTCGCTATCTTCAGGAGTTTGTTGATTAGCCCAGGGATGCTTGGTAGACTTCCTCAAAACTTCTAATTCCATGGCCACTTCCTTCATTGTTGGCCTCTCTTCGCTCTTCAAACAAAGACACCTCTTCACAAGCTCTGCAATTTCTTGCAATTGCTCCATTGTCCCTTCCATCACCACCCTAGGTTCCAAAATTTGAAACAACCTATTTTTCTTCATTGACACAATGAAATACGTCGCCAAATTTCTTTCCTCTTGAATCCTCTCCAGACAAAGGGGCTTTTTCCCAGTTAATAGTTCAACTAGAACCACTCCAAAGCTGTAAACATCGCTCTTCTCTGTTAACTGGCTAGTATGGAAGTACTCAGGATCTAAATAACCTAAAGTCCCTTGTACAAGGGTAGTCACTTGAGTTTGGTCCAATGGAACTAATCTCGAAGCACCAAAATCCGCCACTTTTGCTACGTAATTAGCGTCTAGTAATATGTTGGCGGACTTGACGTCCCTGTGGATGATGGAAATGGAAGCAGCGGAGTGAAGGTAAGAAAGGGCACCAGCTGCTTCCGCGGCTATTCTTAGTCGATTCTCCCACGATAACCAGGATAAGCCCTTATGGATGTGCCCAAATAACGTTCCATTAGATATATATTCGTATACAAGCAGGGGAACCTCTGCTTCCAAACAACACCCTAAGAGCTTCACAACATTCCTATGGTTAACTTGTGTTAGAATCACCACCTCATTGATGAACTGCTCTATTTGGCTCTCATCCATTATTCTAGACTTTTTTATGGCTACTATGCGTAGGTCAGGTAAAATTCCCTTGTAAACAACCCCATAACCACCACGGCCAAGGACCCGATCTTCGGCGTAGTTGTTAGTGGCTTTCTTTAGCTCTTCTGCTGTGAAGATGTGTGATGACTCTGCACCTGTTCCATTATTTGAAGAACTTTGTTGTTTCATTAATAACCCACCATTTTGTTGGAAGAATTTCTCCCTTAGTTTGATTAGTTTTCTTCTCTTGATGCTGAAGTATAGCCAAGTGGCACCAATCAGTAAGGTCAAGAAGCCAAAGCTCAATCCTGCAGGAAATTGTGGTATAAATTCATTCATATTCCAATCTCTATGAAAAAGAAATAAAAGCTCTTTTGCAATGATCTTTTCTTTGACTTTGTGCTTCATAGGAGGAAATTGGTTATGATTCTAGTGGCACTAGATGTCATATGATATCATTCTTCATTGTCCTCACCTTTCATTCTTTACTTTTCCCCCCTTGAAAATGGATTAAATTTTTTGGTTTTAAAGTGAAGAATTCTCAGAAAAATATCCTTGACAATACTACGATGTCTATAATGAAATTTGAAAATAAAGAGTAATAGTGTACGGACAAGAATTCAATACATAATGGTGACGCAAATTTACAAGTTAGCAGCTTAAGAGATCCATCAAAGCAACCTGCTATTTTAAAATGTTATTTCATATCATTTTGATCATGTTGTATAAAAACAAGGCCGCAAACTGATAAATAATATACTATCTGTTACACAGAAGGATGTATTAGGGACAGATGGAAGTTTAAACTTTTAAAGTGAACTATTAAAATGATACCATGGAGATGAATCATGTAATCAACAAAAAACTCGTTTCTAGTTCGTATGACAATACTCTCTTCAAGAAACTTATATTGGTATATCATTTTTTCTCAAATAAAATTATGAACCTATTTAATGAAAGGAAAACAAAACCCTCCCTCCCAAGCACTATAGTTAAGATCAACAAATAGCGATCAAGAGATAGGAATTATGACCGAAGTGATAATAATTGGATAACACCTTACATACTTGGCGACAGTTATAATTATGTCTTGAATATTTGGAACTTCGATATTGATATTTGTAAAATATCGGTTAAGATTTTCTGATATCTCAAGCACTATTCGGATATGTAGCCCGATAGCGTTAATCCAAAATACTTAACCTCATTCTTGTCAAGCACATCAAGTGCAGGATGTGTTGGTACAAGTACTATAGGAGTTTTTAGTCTTGATTCAATTAAGCAGAACAACACTGCACAATGCTCCTTCAATCACTGCAAGTGCAAATGCGGGTGATTCAATCAGTGCACACGCAAGTGTAGGTGATAACTAGGCTAGAGTAACTAGTGAAGCCTTATTTAGTGCAACATCATTCTTCGTAGGCTTATCTAGGCATGGTACAACTCAACATTGGTTATAACCTGTGAAGGTGGTATTCAACACCAACAGCTTGAGGTTCAGCCTGAATTAGTTAAGGTCAGTTAGACAGCTGGTGTGAGCTGGTACAACTGTAATTTTGACGTGTGATGCAACACCACTAGGTATAAATAGGGATCTATTTTATTGTGATCGATTGATTTTGTTTCTTGTAAATCTTATTCTCTATAGTTCATATTCTCTCTTCTTCTTTTTCACTCTATCAAAAACCTATCCACATAAGTTTGGTTCAAGAAGTGTTATTTTCTTGATCTGCAATGGATGTTTTTTGAGAATGTGGTTGATAATCATCAATGTTCACATGGTATCAGGGCACTAAAGATTAAAGTCATTTAGATCCTTATTCACCAACAAAACTCAAAAACTTGAAAAGCTCATCAATGGTAGAAAAGCAGCAAATTGAGTACCTTGCTTCTTCTCTTTCTTTTCTTATTTCTAACTTCCAATCCTTTATTGGGATAAAACTTGATATATCTAATTTGTTTTCTTGGAAAACACGTAGAAAATACATTGATTGCAAACAATTTATTTCAATATGTCAATGGATCTCTGCCAGCACTGTTAACACTCATAGTTGATGAATTTGATAATAAGGTTGCAAATCTTGAATATTTATCATGGAGCACAGGATATAGAGTGCTATTATCTTGCATAATTGCAAATCTTACACTGTCTATGCTACCTTATGTGGTTGGTTCTCGTTATTCCTATCACGTTTGGCACAACTTAGAACAGAAATTTAGTACTTTATCAAGGTCACACATACATGATCTCAAGAGGAAACTTTTTAATCTAAAGAAGACCAGTGCAATGGATCAAACTATAGCTTGACTCTATAAAGAAGATTATAAAAAAAAAAAAATAGTGCCTTACGAACCAAGGTGGATGATGAAGATCTAGTAGTTCATACTTTGCATGGTCTGCCTACGGAATATAATCCCCTTAAACAAAGTATCAGGACACATTTTGAAGACATGTCCTTGGTCATTTATCATCCATTCTTCTTGTTCAAGACTGCCGCCTAGATCAAGACCAACCTTCACAAGTTAATTCTGGAACTATACTGATTACTCATAATACAAACTCTGTGAATACATCATCCTCCAATTATGGTAATCAAGGGATAAATGTACCTTATCAAAGTGTTGCAAACAATCAACCTGCTTATGGGAATCACAACTCATCCGATTTAAAGAATACTAGTCCAATGATGCAAGATTCTGGGTCACATTTTCAAAGTTATCCTTAGCCTAGAGCAATGCCACCTCATTATCAAGTAGACGAAATAACAACAAATATAGGGGAGGATATTTTTAGAAGTTAGGATAATCTCATGGCAATTATCAAGGGAATTATCCAGTTCAAAGCATGATGCCTATGAATATAGGTTGTCAGATTTGTGGCAAAACTAACCACACAGCTCTTACTTGTCATCATAGACAAAATTTGAGCTATAGGCAACCTTTCTTGAATCAAAATTCCTCCTCCTTTTCAACAGATGAATTCTGCACATTCACTACAAGCTATGTTCAAAGCAGATAATGCATTTGTTCTTGTCACTACTCCTAAATCTTTAAATGAGATTTTTGGTCATCCTTCAGCACTTGGATTTGTACCTCAAAGTTTTGGATAGAATGGAACATGGTATTTTGACTTAGGAGCAACATCGCATATGACTAACAATCCTCAGAACATTTCTATACCTCACTCTACCCCTAATACAGGCCAAGGAACATTTGGCAATGGATAAAATGTTCCAGTCAAAAATTTAGGTAAAGCCTTACTCCTTACACCTCAAACTTCATTTCATTTGTCCATTATATTGTATGCTCCTCTTATCTCTCATAATCTCTCATTAGTGCATTACTTTGCACTAGACAATAAATGCAGAATCGAATGGTGGCTATGTCATTCAGGATAAACACACATCCAAGATTTTGCATCAGGGGCCTTGTCCATAGGGCCTTTATTCCATTCTTCCTTCATCGAACTCAGAAAAAGTTCCTATTAGCACTGACTCATCTACTGAAATGTGGCACAAAAAGTTGGGACATCAAAATGAAAGATTTCTTCAATCTTTGTGTAATAGGTATAATATAGTTTTCAAAACCTTCACATTTCCATTTTCCTTCTTTTAAGCTTCCCAAAAGCCATAAACTTTGCTTTTGTTCTTCTATATCATCAGCTAGTGCAGCCTTTGAATTGGTACACATGGATGTCTGGTGATCTACACCATTTACTTGATTTAGTTGCTACAAATACGATGTTTTACTAATCGATGATTTCACTATGTGTTGTTGGTCATTTGCTTTAAAAGCCAAGTCAGATATCAATGCTCATATTTAGGCTTGTAATGTGCATGTTCCAAAGCAACTATCTTCTTCAATAAAGGTAGTTAGATCTGATAGTGGTGGAGAATTTCTTAAGTCACTAATGATGGAATTTTCTGCTATTTTAGTATTCTTCATGAAACCACATGCCCTTATATACTTGAGAAGGAAGGTATAGATGAAAGGAAGCGTGGTCATATTGTTGAAACAACCATAACTTTCTTACATCAATCTCATTTACCCATCAATTTTTGGCTTGAAGCTATTACCACAGCTTTATACCTAATCGATAGACCGCCACTTTCCTCTCTCAAGTTTCAAGTCCCTTTTCATCTTGTTTATCACACTACACCTGATTATGTAGCTCTTAAACCTTTTGGCTACTTTCCTAGGTTATTAAGATCATATACTTTAAATAAGCTTATGCCTAGGTCTAGGCTATGTGTCTTTCTTGGATATTACCCAGCCACCAAAGGATATAGGTGTTTAGATCCAACCACTAACAAGGTCTATGTGTCTACGCATGTTAAATTCATAGAAAATGAAGTTCCTAATTTTGTACTTGTGTCACTATGTTCTTTTGATACTTCTACTTTGCTATCTTCTTCATCTCCCATTTCTGTCCCACATTTTTCTATTCCTCCTATTCATAATCTCAATCCATCACCTTCATTTCCCATTCCTTCTTTCTCCCCTTCCTTATCTGCTACTTCACGGTTTGTTACCTACTCTCATCTATTGTGAATTCTCCACCTCATCCTACCACTTTTACTTATCCCCATGGTTACTAGATCTAAGAATGGAAGTTTTGTTCCTCGAATTCCACTCTCCCTTGTCTCTTCTACTTCATCATCCCCAACCAATAAGCCTTACATTTTTAAATAAGCTATGCTGTGTCTAGAATGGAGAGAGGCTATATTTGAAGAGTACTTTGCACTCATTAATCAACATACATGGTCACTTGTAACTTCTCCATTTGGTTCTTTAGCTTTTGGGTGTAAATGGATCTTTAGAATCAAAAGAAATTCATATGGTAGTGTGGCAAGATATAAAGCACATTTGGTAGCTCAAGGTTTACAGCAAATATAAGGGTTGGACTATACTGGAAATTTCAATGTAGTAGTAAAGCAGCAAATTGTACGATTTGTGCCAACTATAGCCATCAAATATAATTGGCCTATTAACCAATTGATTAGATGTTTCCAATGCTTTCCTACATCGCCATCTTCAAAAAGATGTATATCTCAAGCAGTCACCAGAGTATATTGATCCAGACCATCCTTTCTATATTTGTGAACTTCATAAAGCTTTATATGTCTTAAAACAGGCTCCAAGGTCATGGTATGACATGCTATCTCAGTGTTTACTCAAATAAGGCTTCAAGAATAGTAATGCAGACTCTTCTTTGTTCATGTTGCAGCAGGGTCTTGATGGCATTTACCTTCTACTCTATGTTGGTGATATACTGATTACTGGAAGCAATTCAATTTTAGTTCATTCTATTATTTAGATTAATGTTTTTGCCCTCAAAGACCTAGCCTTACGTCATTACTTTTCAGGCACAGAGTTTCATTACACTCCTATTGGTGTTGTTTTATCTCAAGCCAAATATGACAAGGACTCAATTTCCAAGGTTGCCATGACTGATTGCAGACCATGTGGGTCTTTTTCTTCTCTCAAACCTCATCTCACGACTGACGTTCCCCTATTTGAGAATCCAAAATTTCATAGAACACTTGTTGGTTTCCTTTAGTACCTCACCTTGACTAGACCAGAGTTAGCATTTTCTATTAATACAGTATGGCAGCACAAGCATTCTCCCTTAGTCAATAATTTTAATGCAGTTAAATGAATTATCTGATATGTCCAAGGCACACCTGATCATGGTCTCCAGTTTCTTAAGGGGAATTTTCATCCCTCTACTTATCTGATGCTAAGTGGGCTAGGGACAACATTGATCACAAGTCCACTAGAGGATACTGTGTTTTTATGGGACCTAACTTGGTTGCATGGTCAGCTAAAAAAGAACCTACTATGGCTCAATCATCCACTGAAGTAGAATACAAAGCCCTTGCTAATTTGGTAGCAAGCTCTCTGATTTCAACAACTTTTTCGAGACTTACAGATCTCTAAGATTTGTTCTACAGCAGTTCTCTAGTGTGACAACATTTTTGCTATAGCATTGTCCTCCAATCCTATGTTCCATGCTCGTACCAAACACGTGGAAGTTGATTATCCTTTCATTATGGAAAAAGTGCTTACTCATAAGTTTATCATTAGATATGTTCCATCTTTTGCAGACATTTTTACTAAGCCTTAACCAATTCATCAATTTGTTGTTCTTAAGACCAAACTGATGCTTTCAGAATTGCAAGCATCAATTTGTGGGAGGATGTCAAGCACATCAAGTGCAGGATGTGTTGGTACAAACAGTATAGGAGTTATTCAGTCTGAACCGCTCAGAACAGCACCACACCATGCTGCTTCAATCAATGCAAGTGCAAGTGTAGGTAATGTTAGAGATTTTCAAAATAACTTGATTTGTATTTTGGGTGTTTTTGTAAAACCTTCCTAGTTTCTTGAATGCTTACTTGAATATTGGATTTAATACTTGAGAGAAAGGATGGTTGTACATGTTGGGGTGCCCATTAGTACGGTTGTACCCATTCGGGTGAACCGGTTCGGGTGCAACCAGTTGTACCGTTTGAAAGGATGTGTCAATTGGGTATGGTCGTGACTGTTTGAAATGGTACAATCCCCATCGTAGGATCTAATCCAATAGCAAAAAGTGAATGGGTGCGTGCCTATTCAAATTGGTACCATTTGGCCTATAAATTAACTATGAAATTAGTCATTTATAATTAGTGATTTCCTAACCATCTTCTCCCAAATAATAACTCTTATATTTTGTAGCGTTAAGTTTTGATATTCTGGAGAATCAAAACTTGGTGGTTTCTGGTTCTATTACTTTTCACCACGCAGATATTCTGTCCAATTCTATTTGTGCAAACGTAGTTAGATAGAACGTTAGTTTTGGCTTCGTTGTATCTTGAAGGAGGATTTGTTGTAACCCGATGCACACCATCTGGTAGGGGCAAATACTATCTTTAGGAAAGCGACTCAGTAGCACGCCTTGAAGTGTCAATATTTCCGTGTTTTGCAGTAGACTTCATCACTGACAACCAATTCGAAGACAGTTTTTCTCTAACAAGTAATTCAATCAGTGTAAGTGCAAGTGCAGGTGATAACGAGGTTGTATTAACTAGTGAAGCCTCATCAAGTGCAGGCTTATCTAGGCATGGTGCAACTCAATATTGGTTAACCAGTGAAGGTGATATTCAACACCAATAGCTTGAAGTTCAACCTGAGTTAGTTAGGATGGGTGAGACAGCTGGATGTGAGCTGGTACAACTATAGTTTTAATTTTGACATGTGATGTAATTGAATTGGGTATAAATAGGGATGTATTGTGATCGAATGATTTTGGTTTTTGTAAATCTTGTTCTCTGTAATTCGTATTCTCTCTTCTTCTTCTCTCTGTCAAAAACCAATCAACATAAGTTTGGTTCAAGAAGTGTTACATTCTTAATCTTGAATGGATGTTTTCTGAGAATGTGCTTGGTAATCACTAGTCGTCAAAGTTCAAAATTCTTAAACTAGCAATCATGTTGTGCATGAACCATATGACGCAGGTTTATGAGGTAAATACCTAGAGAGAACTTGATCACTGGAAATTGTGAGTTCTTGAGAATGCACCCTCGTCCGTCTGTTTTTCCATCACCAAAGTAATCATCCATACAAGAACAGTAAAAACTTCCTGGAGTATTTGTGCAAATTGCATTCACGTCACAGTCATTGAGTTTGGGATTTTCACACTCGTTGATATCTGCAAACCAACGAATCATTAAAAAAATTGTTACTCAGATTTTAATTCCAACATTATATCAAAAGTCTACATAAAACACAACACTGTAAACTGATGATAGCTTTCAGCCATTACAAAACTCAAAGACGAAAGCATAATTTTTTCTACGAGGAGACCTATGACTATGAGAGTAAAATTTTACTTTTGGAGGGGATAAAGGTAAAATATTTTAAATTTTGAACAGTTTTATGCCCAAAATTAATTATTGTGAAGAACCAAATACTATTTTTCAAATAAATACACAATTATATGTAAGATATTAGGAGAATATATCAAATTTTAGAAATGTGATGGCTACCCACTAGAACCCAAAATCCATGAAATTTTGGGAATGCGGTGTATAGCTACTCTGTGTATGTGTGTGTTTGTATTGCTCCTTTTGCTAGATTTATTACTTTAACGAAAATGTTAGGTGCCCCAAATTTTTACCCCTTCTATCCTTTATTTTTCTAGATCTGTTGATTAATATCATTACTACATTAACCAAAACTGTATCTGCACGAAGTTTTTACTTATACAAATACTATGAAAGTATGGTTTATGCAACATATAAATTAAAATCAGTGTGATTTTGAGCAATTTTCTGCATATGTTGTAGTGTTTCTAGTGTTATCATGTTATGCTCCGGAATAATTTCACCGAAAAATATTTTAAAGTATCAGTACGTGGTGACACTGCATTTGTACTCGTGGAATTCAATCCGGAATAATTACAGTCCTAATAACATGACAACATTCTAAATGCTTTTTTGAAAAATTTCGGGAGTCGATATTTTATCTTCTCATGAGTTGGCTGCATTGTATTATTGTTGAGAAAACAGAAAGAAAAATAGCATAACCAAACAACCCCACAACAAAACCTGTGCATCCTGGACTGAGATAAGGATTGCCTTTATAACCATAATTGCAGCTGCAAATATATCCTCCATCACCACTATCCGAATCATTGCACCTACTATTCTGCTTGCACAGAAACTCATTCGAGTTTTGGGATTCACTGCAACTCTGGTTTCCGACAACCCAATCCAGCACTACAGGTACTCCATCCGTGGTTCGGTCCGCGAAACTTTTGTCCGAAAAATCAGCTACACCGCGGAAGTGAAAGCTATCCTGCTCCCCCAAGAAGGCATAGCTACAGGGGTTAAATGAATATACCTGTATGAAGGAGAGGCGAGGGGTTGTTTGTTAGGGGTCCTCAATGCTGAATATAATTTAATCTTGGACACAACTATCTATCTCGATTCATTTAAACTTGGGTTGTTTCTTAATTTTTCCGCGAATATTATCTCCTGAGTAGGGGATTAAATTTGGCCATCATGTACCCTATCCGAACATTATCCCCTCTGATATTCAATTTTTATTTAAAAAAATGTCATTATAAGTTACAAAAATACTATTATTAGTTACAAAAATATTATTAACCTACTGATATCTCTGGTGAGTGGTGAAAATTCTTTTACTGAAAAAGTTAGCTCCTTTAACTATGGCTGAGCACACAGACTCTTTAACTTACCGAAAACCTAATTTGCAAAAGAATACACCGTCAAAGAACACTCTAGATCTAAGTTGGCGGGAAAATGCTTCGATAATTAGGTCAATACTCAATCAATCAAGCACTCAATCTAAAGAATGTAACAACAAATTACAATGTACTTGTACCCTGGGTGCTTCTACTTTTATATAGGTTCTCTCTCATTCAATTCGAGTCCATCATCATCTCTTAATTCCTCATTAGAGATGAATTAAACTTTCTAACAATTGATCCATAACAAGATAAGTCCTACTAGATGTCACAGCACCTTTTTATACAATTGTAAAAATGTACATATATAGTGTTTTTGTTGTACAGACCACGGTTAGCCATCACTTGGGTTTTTGTAACATAAGTACTGGTTGTACCTTGTGTCCTTAATCTTTTGAATGATAGGTTATTACTCATCCTTGTGAGTCACTACACTTTATTTAATTATATGCTTCCGCAATTTTGATTAACCTTTAAGGTTTAACAATATCCATAAACTCTTATTTATGTAGAGGCCTTAGTGACATGCGCAAATGGTCGTGTTGATTACGAAAAAGCTGCCACACTCAAATTAAATACGATTGTACAACTTTAAACAGACGCATAGTGTTATCCGACCAATTGGTGCGGAGCTAAACAAGGAAGAGGTGAGCTTTCCCTAATCTACTTGCTGGGTAGAGAGCAGCCAAATCTGATGGGCAATTAAAGGAGGTAAAAAATGATTCACCTAATTAGGGCTTTACTGAGCAAATAGGCAAAAAGCCAGCTCGTCATCACAATGCTCTTGTGCGCATGCATGTTGCCGAGCATGGGATTATGTTTTTTGACATGAGAAAGGCAGTTGAATAATTGTGATTGAATTGCAACTAAATGAGGATAAGTTCCAGACCCGAATAGTTCGGAACTAGACAAAAAATATACATGAATGAGAAGTTATGAAAACCTGAAAATTTTTGGAACTTTTAAAATTATTTATTTGAAAATTTTACTGTGGGATAACCATTTGATTTATTATTACATACTTCGGATTTTAGTTACGGGACCAGAGCCCGGAGACTTTTATTTTTATTTCGCCTGTGTCACAGTATGTGGTGTTTTACGTGAGAGCCCTTGGGTCCTTAGAAATCAGATTTTTTTTGGGGGGGGGGGGGGGG
>JABCMJ010022508.1:0-12671 GCA_014822125.1 Arbutus unedo | reverse complement strand
TGGTCAGCCTCAGAGGAGCATCGGGTGGTGCCTCCCTAAGTTGACCTCTTCAACAAGTGGTCCCTTCCCCTTGGGGGCAGCATGACCCACACAATCCTCTCCGGTGATCCTTGTTGTCCTAACTCCTCCAGACATCGTAATAATAAAAAAAAAAAAGATTATCATCCCCACCAAAGTCGCCAATTGTGGGGGTGTGATGATCCGTCAGTCTGATCCAATTCGTCTCTGAGAGTTGCTTCTATTGTTTGTGCAGGGAACAATCAATTAGTGCCAACGGGATGTTTCCAACCTAAAAACATTCCGATGCTAAAGTCAGAACTTGCAAGAATAATGCGCAATAGTAACTGCGTAGTAATTGATAGCGTCCCTAATTTCTACCTCTTGATCTTGTAGTTATAAGCCATCAGATGCTCTGTTTTGGTAACTAGATATCTAAGGATGTTTCCCTAATCACACGTTACTTAATCTAATTGTTTCCTTGACTGAGGATCTTCCATAGGCTTCATGCTTCCTAGTACAACAATTGCCAAAACTATGCTTTTCTATTTGGAACACATCTTGATTTAAGAAGGCTTCTACCACCTCGGCTGAATGCTTGGGAAACTATTCAAAAGAATAGTCTCCGTATGCTGGGCTACCAACATTCGGTCAATGAGCTTGTTCGGCCACATGTCGACCGAAACCTCACGTGGCTAATGCGAAGCAGACATTGCGGTCGTTTGTCAATACACGTATGAGCCGAACAACAATCTAAAATCCATTGGGCCCGTTTAGCGTTAAGTCGGTCAAAGCCCCACATTGTCGACGTGACCCATAATTGTCCTGACCTTTTACCCGATTTTTCTTGTCTTCATACTTCTCGCACCAAAATCTTTATTTGAACTAGGTTGTGCTCCTGCGGCGACGTTTGTACCAAAACTTGATTGGTCAGAAGAATGTTCGCATTTTTTACAAGGTAACAAATAACTGGACAAGTAATAGTTACTTATTATATATTCTCATATAATTTATTTATTGTTTATTGATATATTTTAAACATGATCTTATTTATCATTTCATCTTCTATGTGTAAGAATTTCAAGGTAGACGGAAGAGAATTGATGTTATAATTATGAGAGTTCAATTTGTTATCATAACTTTTAGATAGAATTTGTTAAGTTTATTTATTTATCATATTTGATTGATGTTGTGAATAATATACATATTTTTACTATATAAAATACTAAAATAACGTTTATTTTTTGAATTCATATTAATAAAGTATGCTTCACTCCGTTCGGTAAGCAGTGAATCCAAAGTGGCAACCCTTAGAAAACTTAGCCCAAGCTGAAGTCCCTTTATGGAAGTCTGGGTTTGCAAAGTGAGCCCATCAAAATCAATAGCTAAGTAGGCCCATTTTAAAAGGTAGTACCGGCAATGCACCAAAGTATTAGGTCATCTACTTTTGTGCATCTCCAATGACCACTGCAAATATAAAAATCTACACGATAAACATCCTGCTTTTTAATCTCCCAACTTCCCCTTAATCCGCGTCAAATACACGCGCATGAAATAAGAGAGAAACCGTGTGAATGGATAATACCATGCTCCTACTCCTGACGTAACGTCCCTACTGAAGCGCGTGAAAAATAAACATTTTACACATATCATTCACATATTTCTAAGAATTCTAATTTAAAATCTAAAATTTAAAAAATAAATGACTAGTTAATACCACTTAATAATCAATTTTGATTTAACCAAAGTCAGATCTAGTCATTGTTATCTTTTATCATGGATGGGTCTTGAAATAAGTATTCGAATAAAATTAAATGGTATAAACTATTTATTTTTCTTTGTTTGGTTGGAAAACTAGAGTAACAGTAGCAAATAATTATTTAATTATCTACAAACATTAATATGTGCAATACACAGGTATTTAATTGTCTAAATATTTTACATATAATGTTTTAATTTTTTAATTTTTTATTAATGTACTTGCGAATAAAAATCAACCCAACATCTCCATCTTTATATATTTGATAAAATATTTTTGTATCTGGTGTGAAAATACTTGTATAAAAGCAATTTTTAACATTCAACAAAAAATAAATGAAATTAATTCCATGTATAAAGTCTAACCCAAAATGAATGGTTAACTTCTAATTTTACGTACAATGCGAGTCAAAATAATTTGTCCTTTTTAGATTTATTTCATTTTCTATTTCAAATTACAACATGTATTACTTGACTTACCGTAAAAAAAACTTACCAATAAAAAAATGAATCTAATGAATTCATAACATTCGAAACATAAAAGAGCCAACATATACATATACACAATTATATGCATTTTCAAAAAGTTTTGCTTTTAAATAGGCACTATGTTTCTTTTGGGACTTTAGTTACATCAATATTCGTTTTTCATAAACATTTCTCTTCCAACTCTCCTTTGTCAAAATGATATAATAGCATGGAAGTTTTGTAATAGTGGACAATTTGGTCTTTTTCGTAGGTGATAAAAATTGATAAAAATAAATTTAATAATTTAACATAGAAATAAAAATTAAGAATAAAAAATACAATAGAGAAAGTGCACAAAGTGACATGAATTTTCTTAATTTAGTTTATTCAAAAAATTACATCACTTGAGCTAGAATTAACTTATAGATAAAAAAATTATCGTTCATTATTGTTTTCACTTGATAACTTTAACATTTTATACAATATTAACTTGTAGATATCAAGAACAATTCATGTTCTAATGAAATAGAATGACGTCTTATTTTAAAACTCATAAATTAATGAATCATATGATTATAATAAATTTTAATGATAAATCAAAATAATTACTCCCGTAATGCACCGAGTAGACCTAAACAAGCATTATTATCATATGAAACCTTATGTTATCAGAAGTTAATTAATTGAGCAACACTATAATTTTCGAAAAATTGCTCAAAAAATATATCAAAATTCAAAATCAATAAATAAAATTTACATGAATTTAAAAACACTATACATTTTTAATTATCTCTTCAATCAAATTAGAATTTGAGGATATTATTTGAAAACTTCTCGAGGACAAAAAATTCCACAAATCGTAAAAATGCTTAGAATTCCTCAACAAATTGTAAAGAATTATTTATTCTTATTCGATATTGATGAATTGTTTATGTAAGAAATAAAAGTGAACAATAGGAAACTTGTCCAACGTATTATTCGTTGTTCCCAAAAACCCCAAGTAAATTATAGAAAATTTATATGGACAGATACTTTTAGAGAGAGAGGGAAGAGAGAGAGAGAGAGAGTAAAGGGTGAGGGTTTTCGGTGCGGAAAGTGGAGAGAGATAGAGAGCTTTGATATCTTCCCGGCGCGGCGGATTCTACAGTAGAGCCTAGAGAGAGAGAAGCGAGTGAGTTGCAGTGCGATAGATCTGAGTAGAGAGAGACAGTATGAGTAGCAGAGGCGGAAGCAGTAGCAATGGCGGCGGGGTACAATCAATCCCGGGGGCGTCGAGGAAGATAGTCCAGAGCTTGAAGGAGATTGTAAACTGTCCTGAATCCGAGATCTACGCTATGCTCAAAGAATGTAACATGGACCCTAACGAGGCCGTTAACAGGCTTCTCTCTCAAGGTCTTCATACTCTCTCTCTGTCTATGTTTTTGTACATATACTTGTGAACCGTATTATTTCCTTGTTGTTTTATCTGGATGTGATTTTGATCACTGATTCAGTGTTCTTAACTCTGGTTGCTGAGTAAAGTTGCTGAATATTCGTGTATATTTATATTTTGAGTTAAGAACAAATGTATTCGACATTATGTGCTCTATGGAGCTTTGTTTTGGGGAAAGAAACAGGTTGTATTTTTTTTTTATTAATATTTTCTTCTTGTTTTAACTGCAATTTATCCGTTTGGCGAAACTAGAAGTACATGTAAGTAAAGTTTTCGAGAATTAATGTTTTCGATATTCATGTGCTCTATGCAGTATTGGTTTCGAGAAAGAAGAAGGTTGTCTTATTTTTATTTTTCCTCTTAACTACAATTTTTCTGTTTGCCCAAGTGGGATACATGTTTGTAAAGCTTCAACTAGAATATCCTCTAAGGGATGTTTTTGGGTTGATTTAATTACCTAATGATGCTAAAGTCTAGGTTCTGAACAAAATAAAAAATTACTTCTCATGTTTTTTTTAAGCTGCAGCAGATAATAGACGTCCTGGTAGATAATTCTTGATCCAATAGCTTTATAATTATGAATAGATCCCGTTACATTGGTTCGATGTGAAAATTTAGCGGTTTTTATACTTGGCAAGTTTTTGTTGGTTTAGTCCCAGGCAAACTTCTTTTCCTTTTTTTTTAGACTTATCAATATTGGATGGCTCTGGACAAACTATAGAAACGGAGATATGCAGAATTAGAAGTAAAGCGTTAAATGAAGGGCTTAATCAATCTTATTTGGCAAAAGGAAGAAAATACAATGGTGGATTCCTTGTTACAATAATTTGAATTACAGAAAAGAAATCACACTACATCCACCTCACTTGACACACATTCTTCCCTGTATATGATGGGAACTGGGAGGTTCCCCTTATTTAAAGAACTCATTTAACTGCCTAATTCTCTTATCTTTTTGTAATTAACTAATCAGTCGCTCTCCTCTAGTAGTAACGACGACTAACTAACTTATATTTCTAACTTATGGTGCCATAATGAATGCACATCTGGGAACAATAAAATTAAGGAAACTTCAATCTCCACTCCTATCATTCCAACCCCATTAAAAGGGCATTGTCCTTAAGACCAAAATTAAATCAAGATGATCAATTAGATACACTCCAGGATATCTGGACAAGATAATGTTTAGCCTGCTTGGGTTGCCAAAGGATCACATGCAACATCAACTGATGTGGACTTGACGACTTGTCATTTTCTGTATGTGATCTTCATTGCCCTGCAATTTCAATCTTAAGAAGCATTTTTATCCCTATGTGCCTACCCCTTTTAATCTGGAGCATGTGAGCAACATAGTGTAGACAAATCTGAAACCTCTTGTAAACTTTGCATCCTCCCTTATCACTAGGCGAACAAATATACTGCGTCCCTTAGTTGTCTGTACTGTGCATTTCCTTAATCATGGCATTCTACTGTTCCACATAATAGGATCCTTTTGGGGCATATTACCAAGCTCAACTGCTACAAGCCGAACAATACCAGATAATTATTTGAGTCACCAATATAGGCTACTAATTTTATCAACCACTTTGCATGCACAATTCAAGAGACCCATTTCAACATACATGTTAATCAAAGCCCTTTCAACGCGTGGGTCAGTTTTGACCCCTGTTTCACTACATTCGTATTGAATCCCCCCAACCAGGAGTCTGAATTGTTAAGTGAATCAAAAGATTCTTCTCTTGGTACTTTGTCCAACGTGAAACTGCTGTGGAAAATGTGTTGTAGTTTCCATAAAGTCTCCTTAAATGAGACCCTTTGGTAAACTTCAAGATTGATAGTAGTGCAGAATGAAAAGAATTGTGAATAAGCAAGAAGAATATTTAGAACCAAAGAAGAAGTTTTTTTTATGTTGACAAGGTCAAAAAAGGTTTGAGGCTTTACCCTGTATCCCATAGTTTGTGAAACTAAAACTCAAAAGATGAATGAAATACTTGTTTCCTTAAGAATGCAAATCTCACCTGTATTTCTCGTATTCAACTCCAACTTGTGTTGCCCTTGCTAATCCAGAAAGCGCAAAAGACTGCACCAATATATTGAAGAGTTCCTTTTAACTCTTGTGTGAATGACTGCAACACAAGCACAGTGGAGATTCCTGTGGCAAACATGACACTTATCAGAGTTTTTCCCCACACCAAACCTATTAATGCACACTCCATGTTTCTCGTCAAATTGCTGGACTCCACCTTCGTAGCCCTCTCAAACTGCAAGAACAATTCCTGTCCATTGTCTTCATTCTTGAAGTTGGTTTCTCAAGATGCATTTCGCTAACCGACTGCTCAAGGCAATCAAGATTTGCTTTGAACTCTCTACTGTTCTCAATGAGTTTTTTGTTGCCTTCAATTATCTCCGAGTACGATGGATCCTAGTTTTATGGAATCGCCTAAAATGTTGTCGCTGCCACCCTAGGAGCCCGAATCTGTGGTTTAGTGTAAGGGATCGTTGACATCATTCCTCTAGTTGGGTCAACTTAGCTCCTCATTGCGTGCATGTCTTCAACACAATATTTCGCGTGCCACACGTTTGTCAGCAAACCATTCTCGAGGACTCTTGCGCTTTGGATACAGCTTATGCAATGGTAGCGTGTAGGATCTAAAGCTTGTGTTATGAGATCTTTTGGAATATTATATGAACTGATGATTGAGCGTGAATGTACTTTTATGTAATTCGTCGTACTAGTTCATACTGAAGAGATTGGGAAAGAAGAGAATACATTACAAAATTCTTGTGATAATAGAAAATGTGGCTTTCCCCTCGGCTTACAAACTTCTAAGTAATTGAGAAATTTCTAATCCTAAAAAGTGATAAAAAAATGATGTAAATTAAAGTAATACAGAAATACCATAAATTAGAAAATTTAAGCTAATAATGGATAAAAAAAAAAAACCCTGCTAGAAGAAGTTAAACTACATCAAATTTGTTTGGAACAATTAATTGCTAAAACAGAACTTTCCAAAAATTGGAAAAAATGATGACTTGATGGTAAAATTCGTCAAAATATTTCGTTTACAACTTAGGCATTCTCAGTCGAACATGGGTTTCAGAGTTGTTTGTTTTCAATAGACTTCCTTCCGTATTCTGGCATGCCATCTTCTTTACACAATTACTATTTGTTCTCCATGTTTGCTTCAACTGGTCAGTGACTAGCTTGATGTTATCAAGTATGGGTTATATTTGGTTTCAAAGAAGCATGAATTCCGACAAAAAACATGCGCCAGAAAAACATCGATTTTCTAAATTATCGGATATAGACACACGGGCATGTTGAAAATGTGGTGTATTTATATTGTACAATTATCCCCTTTAATGTTTAAGAACATTAAAACTGGGAAGAAGGACAATGTGTTTATAATAACAATAACTTTGTTCTCATTGGTTTAGGGATCAGATAATGGATAAAAACTAGTAATTTCTCTATTCCTAAGTTGTAAAAGCAAAAGCCACTACATAAGTATCTGAAATCTTAGCATCCATGATAAGTTTGACGGTCCTTCAAATTTTAAAATTACATGCTAACCTTGTTACTTGCCCATAACATATCCACAATGTGTCTTTAGGGCGTCCCCATGGTGTCCAAAGTGACTCCAAATGTGTCCGTGTCCACATGACATGTGAAGCAGTAGGCGTGTTCGTGATTCTTGGTTTGTTCTATCATTTTATTGCTTTTGCTCGATCCTTGTCTTTTTCCTAAGCAGTTCAAGATAGTATGCATTGTCATGTCTTCTTTAGAACTTTTAATATTCTTCAAGTTGCTACAAGAGATTCAATGCAGGTTTTTGATGTGTCCTTGTTTGGTTTGTTGATATTCAAGGTCAATTCTAATTTGAAGTTTTCTATTGTCTAGATCCTTTCCATGAGGTGAAGAGCAAACGAGAAAAGAAAAAAGAGGTGGGTGGATTTGGAAAATGCATGACATCTAATTTCTATTGTTTGGTAGTTGAGTCTCGTTTTCCATAACATAGCTTCTAATTTTCACTTATGGCTTGCACCGTTATGAAACTGCAAACGACTTAGATTTGTTGTGATACTGTTTGTTAAGAATTCACCTTGTTGTCCAGCTTTTAGTTTCCTATTTATTGTTTCAGAATAAGGATACAACAGAATCCAGGTCTCGCAGTGCTAGTAACACTTCGAGTCGTGCTGTTAGGGGTAGTAGTGACCGCTATGCTGGACGTGTTGGCTCGACACAGTTCAGCTCATCTGGTATGTGGGTATTGAATGCAGTTTTTGGCAAGTGTTTTTGGTTTCATGGAATTTCTGGTTTGATCTTTGCACTGATATCCTTATGTCAGAGATTGGTGCTTTACATGGTAAACCTGCATACAAGAAGGAAAATGGAACACACAATTACAGTGGCCCTTCGTCAGTGGCATTTGGAATGACAGGAAATAATTTGAACCAGCGACCACCTCCAGCCCAAAGGTTAGTCGTGTTAGAATCTCTGCTTGGTTCTTTTCTAAGTATGGAAAGTTAGGACTGTTGGGGCTGCAGTATCCCTCTGTCCCACATCTAGGGTATATGCATTTACTGCACTATTTATTTTGGAAGCTATGTCAAAGATTGCCCTTTCATCCTTCTTATAAAAGTATTCGTAACCATTTTAAGGGATTTTTGAAAAAATAAAATGTTGTATGCTTAACCATTTGTGAGAGGAGAGGAAGGTGGGTAAAGAAGAACTAGGGAATGAGGAGAAGAGACGTGATAGGGTAACAGATGAAGAAGAGGAACAGAGATAGAAGTTTATAGAGAGGGAGGGGAGGTAAGTTGATTCAGGTTGTTGGATGATGTGCCAAATTCTCTGATGATTCAGTACAGTAATCAATTCACATGTAGTCCCATTATAAATTGGATACGAAATGAAATCCTGCAACAACACTACTGGATAAAATTCTGGCGTCAATTTAATAAATGAATTAGAAGACTTTTAGTTGTTGCTTTACTTTCTTCATCGTTCTTCCTTGTTGCGAAGAACTCTCATCTAAAGAGTGATATGACTCGAAGACTAAGCCAAAGCAGCAGTTGCGTCCTCAAGTTTGATCTAATCCAAGTGTCTACCAACTCTAATCAATAGGGCTCTGAACTGTTCCGTATAACGCACAGTACATGTGAAGCAACACCATCTCAATTCACCGAAATACAATTAATTTGATTATTATGCTGTACGTAGTGGTGTAAGATGAGGACTATGCAAACTGAAGTAGAAGGAACGTTGCTGTTGGTAACTTGCTTCAAAACTGGAGGCTAAAGGGTGCCTCGATAAGGAAACAAATCCAATATGGAAAGCATGACTAAATCTCACATATCTGAAGGTATGACAAGTAAAATATGCAATAGTTGCAATGCTACAAATACTATGAAGGGTCCAGTAGCTTGAATATGAGGTTTTGCAAAGGAGGTCTAATGATAAGGCTCAAGAAACACACAAATCATGTTTTAGTCTCCTTCATTAGAATCTGGTTTCTCATGATGAACTTAAACAGATAGTTCACAATTTTCTTCCTCTGAAGCAATTTTTCTCCTACTGTTTGGCATCTAAATCAAGACCCTGTTAGACAAGTGACGCAGAAGGACAAGTCTGTACAGATTAAATACAAGCATCAGGGGTTTAACATGATCATCTCAACTTCATAACGAAGCACACAACTATTACTTGAAGTATCTTCGTTCACCTAGTGGATGAACTGTACCTCATGACACTTTTGGTGATGCAATAAGTATCATGATTTTTCAGAAGATTTCTATTCCGATATTGTAATAATTCTTCAGGAGTCTCGTATGTACTCCTTTTCCGAATTCATATCTGTATACTCATGGGATCCATCTATTTGCCTTCCTTCTGTCTGCAAAATGCTTATTATCTTCTCTTGCATATATGTGGGCTCTCAATGCAGTGATCCTGTTACTAGTGAAAATAAAGGGACGTCATTAGGCACTGTTAATGGTACTTTATCATCCTCACAGCCTCCTTCTGGATATCAAGCTGCCTGGTCTGGGGTCCCTGGTCAAGTATCAATGGCTGACATTGTTAAGATGGGTAGGTCACATAGCAAGGCTTCCAGCGGAGCGAACCTATCCCAGTATGGGGTCAATCAACACAATGTTCAGGCATCTCGATCCTCTGAGGATCACGTATCTAAGGTGTCAGAGTTGAACCACGAGCTAGAAGTTGGCACAGGCCATCATGTTTCTCCCAATGATGACTGGCCATTAATTGAGCAGCCACCATCTGTTCATGTGCCTCCTGTCTTGGAGCTACCTGTGGCTTCTGATCTGCATGTTGATGTATCTAACTTTGCCTCTGATATGATTAAACAACATCCACAATCTCCAAAAGATGAGTTCCGGGAACTGGAAGATGAACCTATTGAAAATATGAATACTTACCACGCAAGTTCTGCTTTTGCTGCCACTCACAAGATGCAGGAGGAGAATCCCAGCAGTGATTTCCTTTTTAGCAATGACATGTATGAAGACATGGGTTCCTACCAGACTCACAGGAATGGCTTTGAACACCAGCAAGGTAAGTTAATTTATGTTTCAGTTTCTGGCCAGTTTATTTTCGGAATCTGTGTAGTTCCCTTTTTTCAATAACTCAACTAACCACATCGCTTGAAATCAGCCTGTATAGAGGATAGCTTCAACCTCTAAATGTCATAAAGTTTCTCGGATGGTACACGGAGTCATGTACATTAATTTGAAGATGATAGTTGATCAATAAACATTGCATTGTCTAAACTCAAAATTTTGAAAATAGTTGTAACCCTTTAGGACACATTGAGAACGCATATGAGCGATGCTGATTTCTAGGGCGGTTGTGCGTAGTCGATTTTAGCATTTTCTTTCCATTTACCTTTATACCTTTTTAAGTTGTGTGTAGAATTTTTTTATTTGTTTGTGGAATTAGTGATGAAAAGGATGCGTTGGTTTAAATAAAGAGTTATTAGTTGTTACTGTGGCTGTATTTTAGTGCAGCCATAGGAAGCTAGGATTGTATCGCAAGTTGCAAATCACTTGTTGGGGTTTTGTGGTTCTTCGAGAATTGGGAAAGAGAGAAATCTCTAGATTTCTCTCATTACTTGGGTCCATACTCCATTGTACTTGGATTTTCTTAGTGAGCTATAAATGGGAATATTTTGATGGACTCTAATCCTATGACAGATAATTGTGGTTTCTGGCTTCATTGGAATGTTAATTAACTGAATGTTGTGAATGTCATTATCCAGCCATAGCATGTGAGATTCATTGAAATGGACAAGATGTCTGTAATCCCGTCAGAGGAATGTTGTGTTTACTATCTTGGCTTTCCTTGGAATGTCTGTAAATTGATTCTTGCGAATGTCATTATGAAGCATAGAATATGAAATGCGTAGGAACTGCTCTAGGTATCTAGTTTTGCTTCTTCTGAGACCTGGTAGTTCAATTCTATATTGGACAAGCCTAATTATTTCAAATCTAAGAGATATGCTTCTATTTATTTTTGTACTCACTGGTTAGGACCTTAGGTCACTGAATGAACTTTGGAAGTCTTGAGGTAAAAGTGGAAGAAGTTTAGTAAAAAATGAATATTAGCTTTTGACCTCTACTTTATTTCAGATTCTATGTCAACAAAGATATTGCCTTCCAATTTTTGTTGCACTGCAGGAACTGAAGTGTGACCCCGCACCCACCCCCTTTTGTTTTCCTTTTTTTGGGGGGGGGGGGGGGGGGGTCTTTTGGGGGGGGGGGGGGGGGGGAGAGGTCAGTAGTTCCATTGTTTGAAGTGTGTTTTAGTTTCTTTTTCTATCTTTCTCTTATTTATGATTTGTAGGTTGTTTTCAAACTTCATGGTAAGTCGGTTGTTGCTGATTTCAATGCTGGCTGGCCTTGGCTTGCATATTTCAGGAACATTTCCGCCACCTATCTCCACATTGCTTCCAAAAATTTTTTTTCACTACTATGTCTTGATCCTTGTATGAGAAATTTGTTGGAAGAGTAATTCAAATTTCTGAGTGAAATAGTTCACTGTTGGTATGGAAACAAAATAAAATGTTAGCCCATGGCAATTTCTTTTTTCTCTTAGATCCAGAGACCTTTGTTTATTTTTAGCTATAGAATTGATAGGACGCGAAGTTCTTTACTCCATCTCCCTTCTTTTCAGGTGAAGATGTTGGTGCCTCAGTATCATCAGTGACGTCAAACTTGCAGCAACTAAGTGTACAAGAGGACAGGGGTGCACCGGCTGAAGAAGACAGCCCTCCACCTCCTGTAATAATTCCCAGACACTTGCAAGTACAGACAGCAGACTGCTCGCACTTGAGCTTTGGAAGTTTTGGATCTGGTATTGGTGGTTCTGCTTTTTCCAGGCCATTTTCAGCCACTCCCTTGCAAAGTAGCATGGAAGAGTCATCTGCAGATGCAGATGCTTCATCGTTTGGGCACCCAGACACAAGGTATGCCCTTCTTTCAGAGTTCGTGGTTGCATAATTTCATTTGGTGGTTGCTGTTTGTGGATTGTCTCAGGAAAACTTTTACTCTGCAGAAATCCTGAGTACTATATTGATGATTCTCTCAGAGCTGCCTCAGATGGAAATTTAGTTCATAGGACTGGAGCAAGCGCTGGCAGTTATGATTCACCTTCCTCTTCACAGCCCGAAGTGTTGAAACAAGAGAACACCGAGGCACCACATGAAAATCAATACTCTTTCCAGTCCTCTACGTCTAGTTATAACTTTGAAAATGGCCAACAGTTGAGCGCTCAGATGCAGAATCTAGCCCCCTTCTCTAGTGTTATGGTAATACACTAATTTTATTTTTGTATCCTTGGGTTTTAGTGAATTGTTATTTGAGGGTAGGATGTTAGTTAGGTTAAATGTATAAGTTAACCCTAATGGGCCTCGGTGACTAGAGCCCATTAGGTTAACCCTAACCCTAATCACATTCAGTTTATTATAAATAAATGCCCCGCCCCTCTCTAAAGAGT
>JABCMJ010022507.1:0-10138 GCA_014822125.1 Arbutus unedo | reverse complement strand
TATGCTGATTTTCTGTTGTCATTTAGAATGGTCTTTGTAGCCACAAGTTGTGGAAGACAAAAAACGTGGTTATGTTTGGAATAATCGTTGTTATTTTGTTGTCTAAGAAATTATATTAGTTAATTTATGGGATTTGAGCCTATGAAATTATTATCAAGTGATTTGAATTGATCCAAAATATAGATTTTTTTTAATGCAATGTCTATTGCGACGTCAATTTAGCTGTCGCAAATAATAAGGCTTTTTGCGACGGCATAAAATTTTGTCGCAAATAGTTTTTATTTTTTGCCGCGGCTGCAAAGCAGTAGCAAAAGGTCCTCATTTTTTGCGACGGCAAATTCAACCGTGGTAAAGTAGGGGCTATTTTCGACGGGCACTCCAGCTGTCGCAAAATGTCCCACCTTTTGCGACGGCCGATTGGCAGTTGCAAAAGGTTTTTTTTGCCGTCGCAAATATTTTTGCGACGGCTTGATGTCATCGCAAAAAGCTTTTGACACCCCAGCAGATGCGGCCCTCAATAAGCCGTCGCAAAAAGTGAATCTGCCGTCGCAAAAAGTCTTTTGCGACGATTGAGTCACTTTTTGTGACGGCTTAGTAGTTGACTCAAAAAGTCTTTTTTCTAGTAGTGTCTACAAAAGTTTTCTAGCGTGGTCTATTTTCTAGCGTGAAAGATGTGGATGGATCACCTTTTACATGTATATCGGACTTATTTTCTTTTAGATACTGTCTTCGCCTTATAATTTTAGTTTTATATTATTTTTCAGAATTTATAAACTGTTCCTAATTTTTGAAACTTTTTGTAATTAAATTGTGCATAAAATTTAAAAATTGTGTGAAAGTGCTTTATTTCTTCTAATGAAAAATAACATGACTTTTCGTTAGGAACTTTTCTAGTAAGGTACATGTAATAAGGACGTGTGGTTGGGTTGGATTCCTAACGTTTTCATCACACATAAACCTTAAATATTTCAAAATAATAATAATAATAATAATTTTCCTAGGAACTAACAACTCATTGCCGAGATTTGAGGTTATGCAATGTTCACTGATGGTTTTTTTAGTAACCGAGGTATCCGGTCAGTTTTGAGTATGTTCAATTTATTACTAATTAGTTATCGAGATTCTGAAGTTAACAACCAAATAAATCTTCAATAGCTAGTCCCAAGGAAGTTGTTCTAATAGAATTGTCCACTAATATTCATATAAAATAAGCGGGGACACTTACGATGAACGTAATGCGATGCATGAAAAAGAAAGAAGATGAGGATTAGATTAAAGAATTGACGGAGTGAAAATTTGTGTTGGACAATAGAAATGTCAAGTTATCTAATTTGTACTCTTTAAGAAGCTCTTGTGAGAGTTCTACTTTCTACAGAAAAAAAAAGCTTCGCGCGTGAACTACACGTGTATCCATCTGTCTAGCTATACAATATACTAATTGAGCACGAGTATGACACATAAAATGCTCTTCTTTTTTTTAAGGAAATTAAAAATTATACAACCACATCAACACTAATATTTTTATTTCATCTTTATTCGTTTTTCCATTTTCAAGAAAAAATCTTCAAACTTTCTCTTTTAATATAATTTTTATATTCTAATGTTAAATCTTATTCGACAAATTATTTTCTGGAAGATAGATTCTGTCTTGGTGGAATACACAAATTAAACCCACCTCCCTTGGTTGTTTATCCCTAATTAATTAATAAAAATACTTTATCTTCACATCGTGCTTGAAAATGGGTTTGATGTTTCCATATAAAATTAGCCAAGAGCGGAACCAGAAATTTATCTTACTCTGGCTTAAAAATGAACTGGACTAAAAAAATACATTGGAGCACAAATAATTGGGGGGCTAATATTATTTTAACAAAAATTTTACAAGTAAAAAAGACAAAAAAAAATTTCCACCTGGGCTGCAGCGGAAGATGTACACAGTTCCGCCATTGAAATTAGCAAATCATTAGCTTCTAGACTTTCATTATTTTAAAATTTAGGACTTTATGATCTTAAAGATTATTTAATAGGTGGGACATTTGAGAACTAGATATTAAACTGATTTTTAATGAAGTACTCTCTAAGAAATTATTAGAAGAAAATTCATTTTATATGGTTCTATAATCACATATTGTCAATTATTCTAGGATTGTGATTCCTGGTTAGATACATCTTCGATAATCACATTTTTATTTCAGTTTGTTTC
The DNA here is from genome assembly GCA_014822125.1 of Arbutus unedo. Taxonomy (NCBI): domain Eukaryota; kingdom Viridiplantae; phylum Streptophyta; class Magnoliopsida; order Ericales; family Ericaceae; genus Arbutus; species Arbutus unedo. The sequence continues at coordinate 7,935 of JABCMJ010022507.1, read as the reverse complement.
AAACGTAGAAATTTTAAAAATACAAGATCACATTCTCACTATCTCTAAAGATCATCGTGGGGTCTTTTATTCAATGGATCAATCTCCAAGTAATTTGATTTGCAGGCCTTCAACTCTAACTCCATGGATCTACAAAGGTCATAATTGGTTAGTGACATTTGACCGTTATTAACTAGAAGACACTCCAATGTTCAGGTACCTTGTTAGAGATTATCTGAAAAGTATAAAAGGCAATGTTAATGTGGTTCAATCAAGCAAGCATGAGCTAAGCACATGACTAGTGACATTACAAATAATCATCAAACTTAGGATGTCAGCTTCCATGTAGTTGAACCGAACCACCTAATTTTTATAGAGAGCATAGTTGTAATCGAGTCATTTGGATCAGGTCTCTTGACGGCCTGTTCCACACGCTCGATGTACGCTCATAACGGATAGGCTGGTTAAGCAAGCATATGGATTGCCTTGGGCCCTCCGTCTGCCTCGTCTTGTTCATTTATTGGTTACCTTATCCCTTAACATGCTCACATTGTATCCCAGTTTGGCCTAATATACAAATATTGCCATCCAAACCGAGCTATGTAATATCTTTCTTTTTTTAATTGTTGATTATATATGTATGTGTGTATATACGTAGTAGAGATCGGGGCGAGCTGTAAACCCAGACGTCTTGAGATCGAATTTCGACAACTACAAACTTTAGGGCCACTGGAGATTTGTCCGGTCGTTCACTTTAGGGCTCCAAGGACTAGTCGGCATTAGGTGAGGGACCCCCCAAGCAATACCAGCTGGGTTACCAAGTCGTCCAGATAACTCGGTTAACAAAAAAGAAAAAATATGTATACATACATAGTTGTCCGCAAGTTGCTAGTCAAATAGTTGTTGAAGAAAGGAAGAAATCGGCATGGTATAGTTAGTGATACAATATTTTTCTTTCAAGCTATATATAAGGAAACCAGCTGTTGCATATTTTTCTTTAATTAATTATATTGCGGGTTATATTTAATTTAATGGTACGTGATTCAAGACTTTTGGTTGCGGGGCTGGGACACAGAGTTTTTTTTTTAACACTCGTACACGTTTAGAAGGGTGTTAGTCTATTGGGAAGGGGTCCCCTTGGACTTAAAAATCAAATTTGGGAGGAGATATACCACAACACATTTTTTTTCCCCTTAGCTCTTTCTCTCTCTACTCTAGGCTCTCATTTCTCTTTAATCTCACCATCAATCCACTCCACCATTTTTCAATTCCTTTGAGATATAGGAAGCTTGGAACGTGTTTGAATTACATTCGAAGGCAGATCGTGATTTGGAGCTCGGGATGCAAGGGTCCAAAGCTTAGAAGTCTACCTGAAGCTAGGGTTTTCATTTCCTCACCAAATCACTTGATCCGAAGCTTGAGATAGGGATGTTTTACCTCTATTACATGTTTATACATTGTATTGGTAGTTTAATCATGTTTGAATCTTGGATTTTGGGAGTTTCGAGCGTATTTGACGATTTGTGATCTGTTGTGAGATTTTTGAGATTGACCAAGTCGCTCAAGCGACCTAGGCTTCACTCGATCGACTTTGCTTTTTAGGAAGTCACTCCAGCGACTTATAAGGCGACTGTCCAGTGACTTATACTGTCCAATTTGACATCCAGCGACTTTGAGTTCACTCTAGTGACTGTCGAGCGACTTTGTCTAATGGTTTACACTTAGTTTTGAGGTTTTGGTATTTTAGTTTGAAGCTATGATGTATGGATATGAGTAGATGTTAGATTCATGATCTCAATTTTCTGTTTGGACAAATCATGTGTGCGCATGCTATTGTCCTTTGGCTTGATAAGTGTTAGAAGTAATTTATTGGACTATTAGTAATTGTATTGCATTGACATGATGCGATGTCTAGCCTCTAACGGAAGACGTGCTAGTTATGTGATGTCTAGCTTCCATTCAGATATGTGTTATTATACTTTGGTATTGTTTAGCTACCGACGGATGATGTGATAGTTGGAATATGAACAAATGGATTGATATGAGTACCATTAGTGAGATTAACTTAGCACATTATTCTAGATTTTATGATCGTAATCTGATGGCTTATGAATTTATTATCTTACGGGTATTATTATGAATTGTTCATGAATCATGTCATATCATTTCATATTCATATAATATTAGCGTAGACATCTCTACTGGACATTGTGACTTATCCCTCTATTTTTTTAGGTACCGTTCCGAAGGCATGATATGGATTTGCATAGATGCATGGTGATGCATGTTTTGAAGGGATTTCACTATAGGAGTTATACATCATCTTTAGTTCTTATTTTGAAAGATGTAAAGTAACTCCTTTTTTGTTAGACTTATGTATTAGAACCTATATCACTTTGAAACATTTGAACTTGCTATGTTTGGTTAATTGAGTCAAGAGTGCCCTTTTTTTATTGTAATATCTTGAAACATGTTATCAAAATAGGATTATGAAAAATTATGATTTTGACTTATTATGGAGTAACCGCGAGGTTTTATTAGTAAATATGAATATCTATCTTGTTTGAAAACGAGGGCGTGACAACTTGGTATCAGAGTATAAGTTAGAATGCTTTGAGACCGTGAGGAAACCTAGAGTCTCATGGGTTCAAAACATTTGCATTTTAGTAGAGCATGTGTGTACTTGTGTGCATGACATTCATTTGCATTCACTTATTGTTACTCATAAGTAATGTAGAGTTGATGACCCGTGTTGGGAATTTATGTAAGGCGTTGGCCTTGTATCGTACTATTGTTTGACATTGTTAATGTTTTGCACTTTGTAGAGATATGCCTCTTAGACGTGAAGTGAGACTAGGTGGGCCCCGAGACCGAGGCCGCTACCGTGAAATACCATTAGAGGACGTTGTGAGTCAACAAGGAAGGGTTCTTCACGATGAGGAGGTTCATAAGGAAGTAGAGCAGAACGTTGAACCGTCGGTTATTCCAGGCGCGTTTGCGAGGGAGTTCGTGGCGGCACTTGCCAATGCCAATTTACTGAATCAGGCAGCAATGGCCAATGCTGGTGATTGGGCTATCAATACGATGAGGGAGTTCCATCGTCTCAATCCACCACAGTTCAGCAAGGAATGTGGTGACTTTCTTGCGGCTAACCATTGACTTTCTGAGAAACATAAGTTATTCACTGCCTTGAGAATAGTGGAAAGTGACTTCTGGGTCGGTATTATAGGATGTCAGTTGACAGAGGAAGCAAACAAATGATGGAAATCGATTCTTGAAGGAAAGAAAGATGCACGAAGGGCGGCTAGGCAAGCAGTCAGGATTGACGAACTGAATATTGTGTCATGACCCATTCCAATTTGGAATAGATTAGTGACCAGCCAACGAGCTAATCCCATTAAAGCCTATAACAAATACAGTTAAGGATCTCCCACATGCCATGCAAAATTCTAAGCCAAAACTAATCAGAGTAAATGAAAATTTATATTTACAACCTCAAAACAAACACCAGGGAAGTGTACATGTTAAACTGAACGTACAGACATCCTATAACATTAACCTCAAAAATATCAGTCTAACAGGTGGCCGAACAAGTTCTAGTGATTAAACAAAACTAAACATACTGTCTATGCAATATATACAGCCAAAAAGTCCTTTATCTCCCTACTGTCCACGGCTCGTCTCCTCAGAACCTGGTATGTTGTTTAATAACATTATTAGCAAAACGCTAGTGTGAATTCAAATATGAAATTCTACGTGTTTGCCATGTTAATTATATGAACAATGCAAGTAACATAATGATCTTGATAAACAGAATTAACGGCGTAGTCCAAAAGGTCGAAGCCTAAGATTTCATTCAAGCTTATTTCATTTAGTTCAATTTAAACGGTTGTCAATTGTTCGTAGGTGGGAGCTACCCCCTTATGCATCATCGCATACGTGGAATGACGTCATCCATAAACCACATTGGTCAAGGTGCCTTGTTTCACGCCTTTCGCTATATTCTTATCCCCTAGCGGTCGGGGTACCATTTTGAACTACTTATCAACGTATTAATCAATGTTTTCTTAATTAACACATGGTCTACAATATGAACAATTCAATATGATCTAGCATGGCATTTTCATGCTTAAAACAACATATAACATTGAAATATCTCATGCTTTCATACTTTTAAAATTATACGTGTAACAAGTCATATTTGAACTCACCTCTTGCTACGTCTCGTGAACTAGCTAATATGTCACCACTTTCACTTCTCATTATTTATACCTCATTTCCTGTATCATCAAAGATATCTTACTCAATAACTAAACTTTAACACTTAAGATAAACTCAAGCCTCAAGTATATTTCTTATAACTCGAGTAACTGACTTTCTTAATCCGTCAAAAAAAATGTCTCACCCAATGGATTGAGACTCATATAAGATTATAATTAGTCTCCTAATATTAGTATATCTATATGAAATGGTTTGGGAGATCACGAGGTCAAATCAAAAAGTTTGGGGTTCAAAATCGTCAAAGTGAAGATCACGACAGATTCTCAGGAATTTACGCTGATAGAAATCAATTTGAAAACCCCATCAAAACATGTCCATAATTCACCAAATTCTACAAGGGTGTTGGAAACATTCAATATGAAGAACCCAAGGCTTGGAATAGCTTTTAAGTTACGTAACAACCCATTATAACAGAACTGATGGAAAATTGATACAGTTTACCAAATATGACTTTTCTTCAAACCTAACCATTGGAATTGAGTGATTCAAATTGAAAATGTTAAATAAGACATTGATCTAGCTGTGTTTCAAATTTCATGACGATCCGAGATACCAAGAGGTCTAGGGCAGCTTGTAAAATCAAAGGAAAAATCTGCCTTATAGCAGCAGTCGAAATGTTATTAGACGAACCATGGCAGATTTGGTTTCTTCCTCCCTAAGCTAACTTAATTTAGTTGTATAAACCCAAAAATAAATATTAATCTATGTTAGGTTCATAGAAAATTCTTACCCAAATTCAATACAAGAGTTAGAGTTACAGGAGTTAGAGGTGTGATGGCCAATTACCAATTTTATTCTTCTTCTTCTCCCCTCCTTTTCTCTTTCTTCTTATTTTTTTCTTCTCTACTTTTCCTCTGCCTGATCTCTCGTAATGCTGTTGTAGAAAATGGGAAAAGAATTGAACAGCTTGGTATGTTATTTATATCACAAAATCACAAGTAGGAGGTGTAAAAATTACAACCTCCTTGGTGTCCTCCCTTAGTAAAACTTAGGATGACTAAGCCAAAGTCTTTTTTTTTTAAATGGGAAGGTAAAAATATCCTAGTGTGTGTGTGTGTGTATATCAATTATATCATATATAAACCTTATTGATATCTCTCGGTAAAAAGTAATAAATTAGTTTTAGGGACCCCTAACTTCGACGGATTGCTCCCTTAGAGTAATATTTGGGTTAACCTTCAGTTATCACTTATGTTTAAAATAAATTTCGAACAACCCTTCAGTCTCTGTTTAAAATTCGAACCCACTTCAAATATCCCTAAATAATTTCGGGACATCTCCTCGTTCACCCAATAGTTGCCGAAACAACTTCAAAAAGTCTCTGTCTATAATTCAATCAAATTTTCAAATTCATCAATTTTTTTCTACTTTCCTTTTTATTTTCTTTATTCCTGGTCGGGGTCTCACATATTGAGACTATGACCAGGGCAAACTTTGAGATTCTTTTCGAGAACCAGTATTTTCCACTATCCTATCATGAGCAATTACATGAGCAGTTTAAGAGGTTGGAACAGGGGATCATGACCGTGTCAGAGTATGCTGTAAGATTTCAGACCTTATCCCATTTTGCATTGGTGCTCGTGGCTTCGGAATACCGTAAGTGTCGGCGTTTCGAAAAGAGTCTTCACTCTTCAGTTAAGAGACTCGTGGTAAGCCAACACAAGATGAACTTTGCTGATATCGTGGAATGTGCTAGGAGTGTTGAATTGCCCAAGGAGGCACACCGGAGTTTTAGAGTTTGGGAGTCAAGGCAGTCGAGTGTGATTCCTAATTTGTCATCTTTTGGGAGTTCTGGGAGTTCGGGGCGCAAGCGACAACAAGAACAATTTCAGTCTTAGAGGAGTCATTCCAATCTTAGGCCGCCTACTTCGTCGAATTCACGGAGCAAGGCCTCTAGGCCTGCAAGTGTGCTTTCGATGCAACCAACCAGGTCATATTCGCTGTCAGTGTCCGGTGCCTCCCAAGGTTTGTTATACATGTGGCAAAGAGGATCACATTTCGAAGAATTGTTCTCAAAGAGGAGGAGCACATAGCAAGGTTAGCTCAGTGCAGCAACCAAGGCAAAGGTAAGGACAGGGGCAACAATCGTATGGAAGTCCACAGCGACAACAACAATTCTACTTTCGTCAAGCTACGTCAGTTCAGGGTTCTCAATCCGAAAAAGGAGCTAGTTCTTCGGCGCCAGTGAGTTTTCCAAGACAAAGAGGTAGTTATATGCAAGGACATCATGTTTCTACTAGAGCTTACAATATCACTTATGCAGTGGCACCTTCTACTTCTTAGAGCTCAGACACGTTTGTTGTGAGGGGTACATTTCTCATATTCAATTCTTTTGCGAATGTGTTATTTGATTCTAGAACATCGCATTCATTTATTTCTGTATCATTTACTTGTACTTTGGAGTTGGAGACTAATAGATTGGACCCATCGTTATTTGTCGAGACACCTATTGGAGGGAGATCCCTACTTGACCGTACATGTAAAGACTACAAGCTTGTCATCCTAGACCGTCATTTTTCATGTGATTTTATTATTTTGGGTATGACCGGGTTTGACGTTATCTTGGGTACGGATTGTTTGTCTACCCATCATGCTATGATTGATTGCTTTAAACGTCGAGTCCGTATTTGTTCACCCGATGATGGTTGTTTTGAGTTCTTTGGAGAATGTCGGGAGCCGTTAGAGCCTTATCTTTATGAACCTCAGGAGCGGGATTCTATTTATGTGTTGTTAGCTAGTTTGACCCATGATAAGAATGTGCATGCACGTGGTGAGTTATCATTAGTAGTTCATGATTTTTCAAATGTGTTCTCAGAAGAGTTACTCGGTTTACCTCCCGAGAGATAGATTGAGTTTGCGATAAATTTGATTCTGGATGTCTTACCGATTTCTATGCCTCCGTTTTATTTCACACCGGTCGAATTGAAGGAGTTGAAAGTTTAGTTGGAGGAGTTATAGGATTTGGATTTTATATGTCCGAGTGCATCAGCAAGGAGATCTTCTACCCTATTTGCATAGAAGAAAGATGGGTCTTCACGCTTGTGTATTGATTACTGAAAGTTGAACCATGTGACCGTAAAGAACAAGTACCCAATGCCAAGAATTGATGATTTGTTTGACCAACTCCCAGGAGCGAAGTGTTTTTCGAACATTTATTTGAGATCAGGTTATCACTAGTGAAGGGTTCAGAGTGAGGACATCCTGAAGACCGTTTTTCGTACACGCTATGGGTATTATGAATTTGTTATTATGTCGTTCGAGTTGACTAATGCACCTGCAACGTTCATGGACCTTATGAACCGTATCTTTCTCATGTACCTTGATCAGTTCGTGGTGGTGTTTGTTGACGATATCTTGATTTATTCAACCACTGAGGATGAGCATCGATCGCACCTTGTCATCGTTCTTGGACTTTTGAGGAAACACCGCCTTTATGCTAAGCTTAGCAAGTGTGAGTTTTGCCTTTCCGAAGTCAAGTTTTTGGAGCATGTCATTTTGCAAGGTGGAGTATCCGTTGATCCAGGAAAGATAGAATCTATTATGGATTGGCAACAACCAAAGAACGTCTTTGAGATTTGGAGCTTTTTGGGCTTGGCTAGGTATTATCATCCCTTTGTGCTTGACTTTTCTCACTTGGCGGTGCCTATGACTCGATTGACTCGTAAGGGGACACGT
>JABCMJ010022505.1:0-19415 GCA_014822125.1 Arbutus unedo | reverse complement strand
TTTTATCATTGATTATACGTATGGTCCTACTTCTAGACAAATTAAGATGCTTAGTGCTCATAATCGTCTTCTTAAAAAGCAACTTTGATGCTAAAGCTCATATGATTGCTTATGTGAATGTTGGCAATATAGATAGGTGGTCTGATGTTGTTACTCCTAATTTGGAGACTAATCGGCTGAAACTTTCTTATCATCCCACTCAAACTAAGCAAGGGTAGTGGTTTGCCCTCCTTGCAATATTTTGAATTTGAGGTTTCCGAATGGACTGATTGTGATGTTGGCTATTTTTCAGATAAGAAACTGTCTTATGTGGCAATAAGGACTGTTACTTTTCACATTTGGAAGAAGTTTGGTTTAGAGAAGGTTATGGCTAACGAACATGCTTTTACTTCTTTCAATTTTCATAGGGAAGGGCTAATCGTAGGGTTATTGAAACTGTCTCTTCGCATTTTGCTAGGAAGTTGTTTGTCCCTAAAAAATAGTCTCCTCAAATGGAACTTGAGAAATAGCAATTTATCAAGGTGCATATTTTGGTCTAGTTTCATAAAGTTCCGCTATAATTCTTTCAAGTGTGCCTTTTGTCAAGGAAGAATTCACTCATATTCAGGAGCTTTGCTTTTTTAACCCCGGTGATTCTTCTTTGAATGCTCTTGAAAAGGAGCTTCATCAGGCTGCTGAATAATCTTTTAAGAAGCGGAAATTTAGAGTGCAATGGTTGGCTTTAGTTGATCAAAACACTAGGTTTTTACGTCATAAGTTGAAGTCATTTTTGTAAGGAATAAAATTCAAAGTTTGCTTGGGAGTAATGAAGTCAGATTAACAGATCCTGAAAAAATTAAAGAGATCCTTGTTACTATGTGGGCTTATTGAGGTACTCTTTTTGCTCATAAAGAGATGCTTATTACGCTGTTGATAAGTAAAAAACTCACTGATACAATGAAAATTTTGTAACAAAACCTATTACCGTTGTTGAAATTAAGACTGCCATATGGTCTATTAAAGGAGATAAAACCCCATTGTTGGGAGAGGAAACAAATTTAAGGTAAAAACTTTTGGCTTGATGAAAAATGGCTAGAAGTCATCCTTATTTATACTACTTCATGGATGGTTCTAGTAGCTCTTACAAGATATTTTATGAAGAGTTATACTACCCATGTGTTCTAAATTTTTTCAAGGGACTTCTAGGTATCTAGATATTTCTACATTGAACTTCTAGATTTTCTAGAAACTAGACATTTATAACTCCTCTATCTTCTAACTTTGGCTTAAATATTGAGCTTCACGTGGGCTTCTAAATGCTATTGGATTAAGGGCCTAAATAAAGTTTATAATCCAACATAGATAGGGTTTTAAGCCATGACAAGAGAATCACAAAGAATAATAGCGCAAATTAACCTAGATTTTCAGAACCGATAATTCCTACTGAATCGCCTTGAGAGAGAGAGAGACTCCCGTGCAATCCTCATTGTTACATTAATTGTTTAAGGAAATAGTTGATATGTGTTCTATTACAACGGCAATATTTTTCCATATATGGTTAGCTATCGAATAACTAGTTCAATGCATAGCTCGATACTCGAACCAAACCGAGTCAGCAGTCCTAATCAATTGAGGCCCTAAATGAACCCATTGTCTTCGTTAAGTTCTATCAAGAATATCAAAATATCTAAAAAATCAAATGTTTTCATATTATCACTTCTAAAATCAATTCTAATTTACCATTCTCTTGACATTACCATCTACTTTAATCATATCACCCCTTTTAACTATCACATCAATCCATCAATGTTAAATATATTTAAATTATGTTTCACCTGACTTAATTATTTAATTATTTTTTCATCTTTATTTAAAAAAATTTATATTTTTTTGTTTTTCTTCAACTTTTTGTAAATTATTAGTTCGTCTCGGCAAAAACTTCTAAAAAAATCATAAATCATAGATCAAATTTGAAAAAAATTCAAAAAAAACAAAAATAATAAAAAAAATAATTTTTTGTGCTTATTTGTTGTCTTTAATGACTTTTTTTTAACTTTTAGATACAATTTTATACTTTTTAAATTTGTCTCATCGAGACAAACCATTAATCTACAAAAAATTAAGACCAAAACAACAAATGCAAAAAAAATTTGAATAGAGACAACTTGATTACGAATAATCAAGTTAAGACAAATGGGTCACATTGATATATTTTATCTCAACTGGTCTTTTCGAGAGTTTTTATCCATTTCAAAACAGAAATAAACCACTGAACAATAGTCAACAACAGAGGCAAAACATTGTTAAGAAACTGATCATCAGCATCAAAGTCACAAATACGAAAATAAAAGCATATTGCTACCATCAAAGATGGTTCCAAAACCAGAGAAACAGTGTCCAGGAATGTCCACAATTATGTACAAGACAAGAACAACTCAAACTCAACGAGCCCCCAAATGTGGCCTCATTCGGAAGTAACGGGTCCCATTCAAAGCTTTGCCACCAAGCCATTTGGAATTGGCTTTGATACGCCACTGTCTTTCACATCAACCTCTTTGGCATCCAATTCACATGTACTAGGAGGGACATCCACTGCAGGAGAGCAGTTGAAAAACCCATGAGGCTGCACCCACAGGCATCATCAAAGGATCAGCAAGTGGTAAATGTCTTCAAGTAATTCTCGCTTGAAAGACACGAGGACAAAACATACAATATGATCCCTATTATGTTTTTTCAGTACTCTTAACGTAATTGGTGTTTACAAGGGTGTTGTAGATCATTTCAAGCTTAATATGAGTGTTTTTAGCATTGTTCAACGGTGAAATCAAATTACGAAACATGCTTCTTACGTAATGGCCAACTGAAATTGTTGACTCACATTGAGTACTCTTACGCAAGTGTCAAGGGTCCAACACAGGTACTTTACATATATGCAAGCATGAAATAAAACTACATTCAAGGTTTGTGAACAGGTTCCTTTGTGATCTTGAATTCCATTCACTGTTCATCAATCAACAATGCTGAAAATAAAGACCACTGAATGATGGTCATGTTTTCTATGCAACTGGACTTTCACTCAATGTGCACAACAAAAAGTAGGGAGATATGTTTCGGGGAGTGGGTTTGTCCAAGGCATTGGATGCTTAAGGCAGCCGTAGACGAGTAAGATTGTGGCCTTTGGCCACTTTTCAACAGGAACTCCAAGAAGACACGACCCAATACCGCGTCGTGTTAGTATTGAGTGAATTCGAACACAAACCTGTGATGACACAACATGACGCCCACCCCTAGCTTAAGCTAAATCACTACTTGCAAAATGAAGTAGGTCACAAGGACCTGATGCGGAAGCGGGAGTGGGAGAGCAATTGACATGTACATATTGCTACTTGTATATACTCCCAACGTCCCGTTTTGTTAGTGCATTTGAAAAATTCCATTCCCGTTTTGTTAGTGCATTTGAAAAATTCCATCCTTTTAAGGCAACATGCAATTAATATTCTCGAATTCAAAGTTCACAGCATTAATACACACAATGCCCTTTTATTCTCATTGTCATATGTTAAACCACTTGGGAGGGTTAGTTTTGAAAATGCAACACCTTGTACATTTGAATATAGCAAAATGGAATAGAGTACAAAAGACAAAGGATGGATGGAGTATAACTTAAAATGCCTCTAACTTAGATACTAGACCAAAAAGTTGGCTGATTTCATTAACTCTGATCAATATACATTCAACTAAGTTATGAGCTAATTCTCACGTGACAATCCGATTTCGGTTCACCCAACAATGAAACCGCAACTTTACTGGTTTGCTCACCTCTCTGGTTTTAAAAACACTAGCCATGAAAGCAATGTTCATCTATGGGGTGCTCAGTAACTAAACGGTGGTGGTCTAGTGATCTCCAAATGCAACATCTAAAGCAAATCGGCAATCATTACTTCACCAAGAATGACGTTAATGAACCAAATTGACCAATCATGACTTCATTGGATACCCAACAGGCCAGTCTATCAAATGAGTAATTTATCTGATTCCAAAAAAATATACCTGAAGCATAAAACCAATGCGCTCCACTGGCATAACTGGCCAGTCTTCCAACCGAGGAACATGAGTGATTCCAAATACGTACCTGCACTAAACACGTGTCAAAGAAGCAAAGATAATACTGAAAGTCTGAAGCATTTGTTTAATTACTGAAAATCTGAAAGCATGTCAGCAGTTATAACTTCTGTAAAGCCATAACCATATACTAAATGATCTCATTCTGTCAATCACCCAAGTACAAACAACATTTTCCGAAGTACACAAAGGACCAACCAATATCGAGCAACACACGACATCTTGACATCTCAGTAATGATTATTGTGGGAAGAACCAAATGAGACATTGAATGATTATTGTGGAAAGAACCAGAAATCAGACATTAAATAATTATTGCGTGAAGAACCATGCAAAAATGCAACACTGACTAGTATGACATTTGGGAAAGGAGATTAACTCACCAAAGGACAATGTCAGTTTCTTCCAGCAATCGATTCTGTTTAACCCATGTAGCCAAACCCTCACCAACACGCGGGTTCTGATTAGGAAACTCCCCTCCAGGAAAATCTTCACCACGTTCATATTGCGTAACCCAGAGATTATGCTTCAAGAAAGCAGCCCTTCTCAAAAACTTGGCATCGGGACCAGCCAATGGCAAACAATTTGAACCAGGAATCAACTTGTAGCCGGTCAGCTGCCCAGTCCGATTGACAGTTCTTGTATTCCTGACCTGAATGATGAAGCGGGATGCACTACTTTCAAAAAACTAATAACGAATCGAGAATATAAACAATGAACAAATCAAAGAGAGCAGGGTAGCAGGAACCCATGCTCTGTAACAAAGTAGAGGGAGATGATAATAAAATAGAATGATAAAAAGGGTTTTAAACATGAGCAAAAACTCATCTCATTTTGGAGCAACCTAACAATTACACAACAAGTTTGAGGTTTACTGAAGTACTTACATAAATGAAAAGAATACGAGTTACTGAATGACAATACGAACTGCAAAACTTAAACAAAGTAAAAAAATTTACCAAGCACAGGTGTTTATGATTCTCAATGAGCACAAGATACCTGCCAAACAAGGTTCAAATGATGGGAAATAGTAACAGAATAACAGTTACTGATGAAAAAAATATATCAAAAGCGTGCTCCAACTTCGGATTCTCACAAATCATCCCCCTTCATCCAAGAAGATGAATGAGTCCTGTAGAAAAAGAGGTACTCCACTGGCAACCAATAAACCACTACACTTGACCTTTCAAGTGGAACAGGAAATTAGATTTTCTGAACATATCCTGGCCTTTTGTTCTTTCAGTAAAGTAAGCCCTTCCTACAGTCAATTCCAAAGCTAAAACCGGAAAAGGATTTATGTTTCGAAATTAAAAAATAATAACCGGTCTAAATATATAAGAAGTGATTGACATAAAAATGAATATGTACATTGACCATATACGTAGAACCAAACATACTGAATACAATCAAAACAGTAGCTCTACAATAGTCTGAAAACAAAACAATTTCTCTATATAACTCTACATGAGCGAACAAAACCAGATATGCCCGTTTCCAAAATATTAAAAACATAAGGATTCTTACAATCCAGTGGCGACCAGACAATGGGTTACAATCACGCATCGCTTGCAGTTCAGATCTAAGCAATGTCTCTTCAGCATAGAATGCATTGTTGTGAATATTGTTCTTCCCAGGTTCTTCAACTTTAACATTCACCTCAACAACCTAGCATAGAACAAAACAAAAAAAATGTGAATTACATTCATAGTTTACCGTTCAATATAATCTAGCAAGCATTTTCAAAAATGCACACACATCAAGAACAAATCAGAATCACAAATGTTTTGTGTTGGGAAGTAGCTAACCGGAATGCTTTCACTCAAAAGTATGAACATGTAAAACAGGGTTATATCACGGATACTCCGAAACTAGTCACGTACACGTATTGGATACTTCTCGGATACCGATACTCACCCGATACACCCCGATACGTATCGAACACGCCAAATAAGTATCCAACATTAAAATTAAATCATTTGAATTTTGGATGCTTTTCAAATACTCGGTGTATACTTCTAGGATGCGGCCGGATACTTTAGGGATATAGTGGGACATACATTTGATTCGCTTTTGAGGGTGCCAGTATACTTGAAATTGCTAGTCTTTTCCTTGATGAGCCGGATATACAAGCCGTAATATTGTCCGATGAAGGCTAAGGGGATACAATTGAATGTTGAAATTGATATGGGTAAAAATTAGTAGGAATTAGCACTTCTTGATTTAGACTTTAGTTGTTTTCTTTCTATTTTGAATGACTTTTAAAAATTAACTTGGGCTAAATGATTGGTATAATGTTACTAGCAATTCAACTACTCTTCTAGTTCTTTTGGCTCCTTTTTATGCATGGTACATAACCGATAATTATAAATAAAAAAAATTATAGCCGTATCCCCGACAGATCCGTATACTATTTTTTTAGGTTTTGTCGTATCGTATCCGTATCCCGTATCGGTATCCATGCTTCCTAGGTTATATAACATTTCTTGATGTAACGAAGGTAATTTTCTTGTTATATCAGTTATCTTCACTACCCATGGGTTGAGTTTTGATCACCCTTAATGGAGATACAGAACAAGGACGTAAGCGTTTGAATAAACTACTGTAATTGATCAATAGTACCACTCAATTGACCAACCCAATCTCTTCTCTCTCTCTCTCATTTCTTCGTGGCGATGAATGAACCTGTGCTCTTAGTAAGCAATTAAATGACATGATCTTGTCTGCTCTTGCACATAGATCTAGCACTTGTGCACCTAGATCTAGTTCAAGAGATGCTCAAACTTATTTTTTCCAAACATAAGAGCAATTACCCTCATGTTCACTGTTTACAACAGATAACAAGGAGTCCTTATCACTAAAAGGAACTTTAGAATCTGTAAGTCCTCAATACAGCTAGACGCATTCAAAAAATTAATTATGGGTTCCTATATGAGGATTTAATGTTAGCTATGCAGTTACAAAAATAAACAACTAATGGCTTGCAAGAGAGTGGATCACCAAAACATGATAACCGGTTCCCCCTCCTTCCGTTGGCAGAAATTTAAAGAATACGGTGACTGTCCCTATCAAGCCACTAACTAGTTCATGTAACTATAACTGCCATCAGAATCAGGATCCATAAATTGAGCTATACATTGTGTCTACAATCAAGGGAAGCCCAAATATTGAGCCATACATTGTGTTTCATGAGAGTCAGATTCAGGATAGAAGTACTGTTGGCAATTTATTGAATCATCTTTATTCATGTCCTGCTTTCTTTTACATCAGGCAAGTCACACCAAGTGACGCTTAGTATTTTGTCAATATGTTACAATCCACCTCCAAAAGAATCCCTTTTGCATGAAATGAGAGAAAATGCACGGAGTTTAATATCAATATTCTCATTAACCTCACAAAAATATACCTCAGTGAAGCTGGACCTGCAAAACTTTCTTGTTATATGAGGCACACTGCACTCTGTTTTTCCTTGCAGCTCTTAAGTGCCTATAGACTACAGAACGCATTAGCCTATGGAAGATGCTGCGTTATGAAATGGAATTTAATGTGCAGCATTCCAGAAATTTCTTGTATCATGTGAACTTTGTTATTCTCCATCTACATTGAGGCTGAGAATTGTCCCTATGAGTATTTAACGACCAAAGCAAATTCCAACATTCTTCACTCATATAAGTTGTTCTGCAATTTTGTGCAAATAAACAAGTATATGTACTCATGTGAATATGTATAAGATAGATAAGTATACAGATTACATACTAGCGAACATGCTCACAAATATATGCACATATTGACAATGAACCCATTTTGTTATCTCGTGTGACAAATAATATAGGTTCTGCTTCTCTACCTATTCCAGTATAAAGTTATTTCGCCACTATATTATTTTGATAAACTGCCAGGTCACCACATCCCATATGAAGTGGGACAACATTGAGAGCATTACCGGAATCATATTAGACACCATAGTCTTGTTAATGGACCAACGCCAGATAGGTTGGTCAGATAGTACTAAAATATCAAAAGAGTCTGGCAGATACCTGATTGTATGCTTCTCCAGGCTTACAATCTACAGCCATATCCATACGAGCAACGAAGAAGTGCTGATGAACTGGTGCATACAACCCCGGAGCAATCATTGTGCCATATTTTCGAGATTCTCCTGGTTGCAATGCTCCTAAGCTGAGAATTCCAGTGAGTTTGACTTCAGCTTCAATTTTTCCGTCCTGTACCCAAAATAAATATGGATTATAAATCCAAGTTCTCAGGATGGACATCCATAAAGAAAAATAAGTATATATTTAGGCCAGAAAGAACATCAAGGGAAGTGGTGAATGTAGTTTAAGTGCACATGAGCAGTAGAAACTCCAATAAAGGATATACTATATTCAGATTCGAATACAGTTGATGCCTAAACTGCAGCAGATACAACTTAGCAAAGTATAGCTAATTACAAAGAAGATCAAGGAATATGCAGTTCACATAGAAGAAAATACCACCCAAAGGTTTATCTATTCAAAACTGCCAATCATGCACTTAGTAATATCAAGTCCTAAAGCAATTGTTGCAACTCCAAAATACTTCCAAGTCCAAAACCAACAGTTACCATGACAATCCAAAAAATATTTTTGATCCATAAACGAGCAGTGTTGATTACTGACTTGCCTCCAGTAAAGAACACGTACAACTAGTTTTCTAATCAAGTCTAACTTTCTGACTACGTACTTAATGGAGTCAAGAAAGCTCCGGCCAAGAAAGGAAAAGAGTCCGAGCATTAGCCATTTACTTAGGATGAAAGCAGTCCAACCAACAAATAAATCAGCACAAAGCAACTTTAGTTATCGAGAAATGTATGCATTAGACTTGCCTGATAAAAGTGCCAGAAGAATCCATACTCATAGTTTGCCACAGTACACATGAAAGAAACTCTTAGCCTCCTACACCTTCGAACTTCTGCTAAGCCAGTTCTCCAGTCTTGGTGTTTCCAAAGGATTCCATAATCCTCTTCATGCAGACAAACACAATTTTCAATTGTTTCGACCCCTCCCGTAAAATTTGTGAAATGGGCATCAAAGTACTTGATATATCCTAAACAGTCACATCCCTGTTGTAGAAGTACATATAAGAAGGGTAAATTTAGGCCTAACAAAGAACAATATTATCAAAGGTGAGCCAATAGTACGCCAAAAATATCACAAACCTTCTTAAGAGAATGTGCATTCTTTCCAAGGCCATCTTCCCCTGCATCAAATGCATTCTTCCTGTAATGCGGTTCATTTGGATCTCCATAAGGCACAACCATTTCCACAAAACTCAACCTATGTGCTACAGGTCTTCGACCTCGACTACCATCGACATAGGCGATAGAATGGATAACCAAACCCTCCCTAGGAGTGAAACCAATTCGAAAATTCCACTGTCGCCAAACAGCAAAAAACAAGAACAGTAAAATAAAAAAAAGTTGTCGTTTTAGAGAAATTATGATCCAGTTCAACAAAGCAAGCTTTGAATGCTTGGCTAAACTAACAAGGCAGTGCAATAAAGTTACCTTCTGCCACTCCACATAGTGCCCACTGATACGAAAGCTAGGACCCTCTGGCTGAACAATTTGCAGGGGCTTCACGTCACTTCGATCAACCCCGGCTCTTGTTTCACCAGGAGTGTAGTTCCTTAATGGATCAGCTGGTGGTAAGGGAACAAATTTGCGGTCTTCAAACTCGATGACCACCATGTTTTGCATATCAACAAGTACATGAATGCCTTCAACTGGACGTGCATACCCATTTTCCATTGGACAGTCACTCTCTGTTCTACAAAATATAAGTGGTTTGGCAAGTCTACGGCTAGGGGCATCAGCTTCACTGTGATAACCAAGACACCTACGGAAAGTACATGCCACCATTAGCATGAAAATAATATATTCAAAATTGAAAGTGCAGAGTGCAGACCACCTGCAGAAGAATAGAAAACATAGAAATGCATATTTAACTAACCAGGCATCAACCATCAAAAGATCCATATCATCAACACCTCTCTTCTTCATTGCCTCTCGAAATGGAGGATAATCCTTCACAACAGCTTCACATTCAGCATATTCTTCAGCATCCTGTGATTCAAAAGAAGAAATTTAAACAGAAGATACACATTAAACTATAATTAACTGACTGACTCGCAACAACAAGCATTACCACCTATAAGTTGATCTACTTAAATTGTTGGGAAAGACTATGTATACCACATCCTTTCTTGAAACTAGGGAAACAACTTCCAACCAAACATGTCGAGAGCCTAGACCAAATTAGACTGAACCACTTCCAGATTGGTTCGGGGTTGTACCACCAAATTCATGCTTACAGTGGTACTTTTTCTATTTAAACCAGATTGGGCAAATAAACTCAAAAATTGCACTATGCGTCTTCTTTAACATTCATTTGTATGTCAAATGAGACCTCATCAATAAACGAATAGTCTCCCCATAAACATACCATCGGAGGCTGAACATCTCGGATGACTTGTGTAGAAACTACTTTTCCCCTATGATGTCCGCCTCGAGTTGTTGCGTGTACTTCAGTTAGCTCGACAATCCATATGCTTGTCTCGTTTGATTTTTTGCTGTAAACGACTAGTCTAGCTCGCCTCGGAGGGAGCTTAGTAGGAATTATAGGCCCACCTTTGGTCCTGGGCAGTAATGACGGTTGGAAAGGGGGGAAGAAATATGCATCTGCTAAAGCAATAACATGCTTCTCGGGTTCCAACAGAACCACTTCAACAAATCGCATGCTATCTCTGACCTGAAAGGATAAAAGGATTAGATTATTGCTGTGAGGAAAACTTGGCACAATTCCTCTGCATAAATTAGAAAAGGGAATGGGAATGTCATGACAAACCTCAGGTGTGGCTCCAGCTGCCCTCACGGTTGCCACAGCCACTGCAATTTCAGCAGCAGATAACGGATCCAAAGGATGGCTGCTTTGAGCCCTTAGCATGGTCTGGACCCCTGCAATAGTCAACCAAGTTTAGGACAGCATGACATTATTTTATAAGAAGAAGTTCTCCAACAATAATAATAAAACAAGAATTACTGTCAGCATCTCAGACAAAACACCAATAAAAGCTTCTTGTAGAACTATAACACAGATGATCAACAATATTTGTGAACCTAAATATCCTCTTGCTCATTTCAGCTGAGTTCAGAATTGAATAAAACATTAATTTGGAACAGTATGACCGAGGATCTCCTTGTATCTGGAAGGTATATTTTCCTTCGGTTAGAGAATTGGCATCCTCTTCGTCGATTGTATAAGAGGTTAGGAAGATGTAGTTTTCGATTTGGGCAGGTCCTTATAAGCCCAATTGTCAGATATTATGCACAAAAGTACTTAGAAGTGGCATCCACCAAGTAACAGAACTACCATGCAATTAGGGGTGAAAATGAAAACCGGAGAACCAGACCGGACCGGACCACCGGGTTAAGGATTGCAAAATTCAGTCAAGTCTGGTTCCAGTTTGGAGTTTTTGAAAAATCGGTTTTCCGGTCTGGTTTCCAGACCGGACCAATTGGGGTATTGATTTTATATTGCTAAAATTCTAAGGTCTCCTCAAGTTACTTATCTTTTTCTCTCACTCTATTCTTTTCCCTATTGCTATGATTTATATGTTCTTTTTCAAATACATCTTGATAAAGGATTTGTGAAAGAATTTGTGGAGTTAAAAGAAAAAGAATGCAAGGAAAATACACTCTGAATATGTGGAGGAAATGCCTTACATTTTTCTTTTCCCTCACAAATCCTCAAATTTTTGCAGTTGGAACTTCAAAATTCGTTTAAGACTAAATAATTGGGTTTTTTAATTTGTTAATTTTCCACTTCTTTTTTGGGTTTGGCCCGAAATATCGCCCAAAAGCCAAAATGCCCAAACCGGCCCAAACCGATTGAAAACAGACCGATGACCAGTCCGATTTACCAATTTTCCAAACTAGAAAACCGGTTCGGTCCCAT
This sequence comes from Arbutus unedo, assembly GCA_014822125.1. Taxonomy (NCBI): domain Eukaryota; kingdom Viridiplantae; phylum Streptophyta; class Magnoliopsida; order Ericales; family Ericaceae; genus Arbutus; species Arbutus unedo. The sequence goes on along the minus strand of JABCMJ010022505.1, from coordinate 7,323 downwards.
AAATTCCACCAATCTGGACAAAAAACAGACTGGTTACACCCCTACATGCAATATACAGTTAGTTCTGCAGTACTCTTCATCCTACTGAACATAATTAAGATGAGACAGTGCAGATTCATGCTTCTAATGGGATTTACTCTACCAAGTCTTCTTGGAATGAAGTGGGGGAGGTTAGGCACACAATTCTCTGGTTTAATGTTGTTTAGTTTAACTAAAATGTACATTAATGGTAGTTTATCCAGTGGCTCTGTTGTTTGGAAGATTGGCCACGATGGATAGATTAAGAGAGTGAGGCCTAGAGGTGGATTGCGTATGTGCTCCACAATCTGGGGGAGGAACCTCATGGTCTTCTCTTTTTTAGTGTAGATTCTCTAGCTTTATCTTGAACAATTTTTTGACGAAGAATCAGATGAACATGCTGCCTAGACATAGGACATAATCAGCTTGATTAACTGTTCATCATTATAACAAAAATTCATTAAGAGGTTCAGCTTAAGATATCTTTGGTTGTTGCTATACCAATCGTGGATGGAAAGGAAGGCAACAACACTGAGCCATAGTCGAGAGACCCCAGTGCCATGCCGGGTGTATTAAAGCTGATGCTAGATATAGGAACAGATCGTGGAGAACAGTGGATAACACCTTGGCCAACTGGATATTAAGTTATCAATTCCCAAAAGCTTTAGTGTTAGGAGATGGAACCAACAATGTAGCTATCTACCACCAGCCCTAACATGCAAACTTGTCTTTCACAAGGAGATGCAAACATTCATATATAGAGCAAAACATGCGAAGGGGAGAAACATACTGCAAACAGGCAACGACACAAAAGATACTTGAACCTTGGAACTTTCAGAAACCAAAGCTCTAGTGTCATGTTAAGTTGCCTTTTTATCTGAAAAGCTTAAGCTACTAGGAAATAGGCCCAAGTCCAACAATATATATCGAGCTATCCACCACTGGAAACTTTGCTTAGCCCAGAATAAATCAATAGGAATAATCCCTGGTTGCATTCTTTTGTTCCTGCTCTTTTTCTTCAATGTACTTTTGTGGTTTTGTTCTTACTTCCTTACATCCCTTTTTATGGTGGACATTATGGATGATCATTGGGGTTATTTCCCCGTGGAATTGTATTGTTGTTTTGCTACAACAAACTTATAAGTGACCACAAAAAGACCTTGAGATAGACAATGTATTCGAACAATCCAAAAGTAGGCCATGCAACACATAAGGAATGTGACAATGTAAATTTTGCGCCAAAATAGGAAACGAAAACAAGATTTTAAAAGCAACCCAAACACTGATTCCTCCTCAAAAGCAACCAATGATGATCATCATCCCCCGTATAAATTCAAAGTTGCAAAATGCAAAACAACAATGCCTCCGACATGGAACACAATCATGAACTATGAGCAAAGGTTTTTCAGAATTATAGAGGCAATAGAAAGACCAAACAGTATATGCCATATGACAACTGAAGTTACTGTACACAGAATGACAGATTTTACACATGGGTATCTTGTATCGATGACAGGACAATCTGAAAACTAATAGAACAATAAATGGAAGCTTTACTACCTCGTATACCCATCATAAGAAGAAATTTATTTAAAACAATTCCGCCCACTGCACTTTGAAATAATGGATTTGGAAAGAGTTTTTGCAAAAAAAAAAGTCTTGCAATTACAGTTTGGACTTAACCTCAAAAAGAGTCAAAACCATGATAACATGGAAAAATATCAGCAGTTCTGATTATTAGATCTGTAAACTGATCTACAAGATTTATATCCTCTGTAAAGCTAAGTTCCGAATAAAAACTCCATTTTCAGTCGAGAGGACGATGTCTATGTTTAAGGTAAATCTAAAACGTTTTGCAATTCTCTGTCCGTACATATTCATCGCGTTTTCTAGAAATTCTCACTGTGATAGCCAATGACGGTGAAAATGAAGAAACGCATAAAAACAAACCGAGAAACAAGGAGATTTAATCTACTCGCCATCAAGATCTAACATCAGGATCGTGGATACTGTACAAACGATCTTCGAGAAAAAGACGAAGACGCTTATATAAGCATACGTCCCTACATAAATAAGGACACATACACACAAATATACACGCGCGTATACGCATGTATCTAGACAAAGAGTACCTTTCGTGGGCACATTTGTGGAAGGCTCAGTGCGAATCAAGGGCGACACAGCAGTTTTCTTGTTCTGCTGCTGAACGTCGCGCCGATCAGCCGAAACGGAGGTCCAATCCTGCACCACCTCCGTCGCAGCAGCTGCTGCTGCGGACACAGCAGAGGGAGCTGCTGCTTGGCGAGGAACGGAGGCAGAATCGCCGGCCTGAAGGCAACAAGACGACGACGTTTTCGTAGTTGGGGCCATTGTAACGGGTTCGCAATCTCACCAAATCCACCGCAGTAGCGAGTGCAATCTACTGACATACAGCAATCCTCTGTGCACCACCACCACTGTCTCTCCCTTCCTCCTCCGCACGACTCCTCCTCTTCTCTCTCTATATATGCATATGTATGAAATTATGTATTTACCAAAACAGAGAGGACAGAGACGAGTATGTGTGTTCTGAGAAACTAGGGCTTCTTGTAACGGACAATGTGTTTATAAATTCACGACTCACGAGTAATGAAAATGGTATACAGAAAATATAGATATAGAAAGTTGGGGTTTAGAGAGAGAAAATTGGATTTGGAGAGAGAGATGGAACAGGGTGGAGCTGATGGGTGTCGTTTATATGGGCGAGCGAGCGAGTTCGGTGTACCTGAATATTTTTTCCGTGTCCTTTTTTTTTTTTTTTTTGTATTTTCTTATGAAGATGTTGATGAATAAAAAAGGTATTATGTAGTTCAAAATTTTATTTCATTTGTTTGAATTAGTTATTTTTTTCGTTCTTGAGTTTAAAAATATTCATAATTGGTAAGTAAAAAATACTGTGATCATAATTGGTAAGTAAAAAATCAAAATCTTTCTTTCTAATTTAAAAGAAGATCACTATAATGGTAAGTAAAAAATTGAAATCTTCTTTCCTAATTTAAAAGATTTAAATTATATCTTAATCAATAGTGCTACATACACATCACTTTTACACATTATTTTTACACATCATTCAAAACTATGTCGTTTTGTGTTGAAAAATATCTAAACACAAAACGACGTAATTTTGAGTGATGTGTAAAAATAATATGTGTGTATCATTTTTGTATCTCAATATCAAGTCTCGCAGAATTTAATTTCATCAATTTAATAATGGAAAAATATGCAATCTCCGAAATTAGACCAAAAATTTTTTTTTGAATTCAAAATTAATAGTCATGATTTCAATATATTTATGATCTCATTAATCCAAGTGAATCATGATTATTAATTTTAAATTTGAAAAAAAATTCTTAGTTTAATTTCTAAAACCGTAGCATTACTATTTAAGAATTGCATTTATATCCACAATACAAATAAAAATAAACCCTAACATCCCAAATAATAACAATTACGTTAAACTATATAAAGTTAGAATCAAAATATAACTTGTAATTTTTAACAGGATAAAAATTTACGCAGTAAACAAAATTATGACCATGATATAATTTACCCTAACAAGAGAAACTCATGGAATTTTATTATTTTTATTTTTAACATATTAGCGTTGTTTTATTTAATTTATTTCTTTATTTCTGTCAAGACAAAATATCAAAATTAATTATCTTTAACGAAATCAATTTATTACAAGAAAAATATAAAAAAATGCATTAAAATAGAAGTACACAAGAATCAGTACACCTCAGATGGGCGAGGGTACCACGTGCAACTCGTCTGATTTACCCTTCTTTTGTTTTTTTTTTTCCTTTGTCTTTTGAGTTGGATTTAACTTTTTTCCAAAACGTGCTTATCGGAGGGACCAGTAAGATAAGCTGAGGGTTGGGAGGGTGATAGGAGCATCTACTTTTTGCTTATGGACATAAATGAAGGGCCAAAGAATAATCATGATATTTGCTTGATAAGGCCAAAAGGTAAACATTATTATTACACAAGGACCATATCACTAGCAATTTAAGATGAGAAATTTTAGTAGAAAGTGGGTAGCTGCTCGGTAATTTTTAATCTTGGAATTTCAGTCTTGATGTTGGATATCATAGTATCAATGATATCCTTTTTTTATCTGAGTTGTCTGATCCTCGAGCGAGTTCCTAGTTTGCACCTTGAGACTAGTTCGGAATACAGATTCAAGTGATTCTCGCACACATAAGCATCACTGTTATTCTCATTGGAGAACTCGTCGTGTTCAACCTAGAGATTTTGATCATATTTGAGGCAGTGAATTGGATTGGAGAGCAGACTTACTTACCTCTGATATGATCTCCACATTGATTTCTATTCTATTTTTTATTTGTACAAAATTTATATTATCTAGATTTTTATCTTTATAACCACTCAATTTTGTTGGACTTGTTTATTTGCATTTTTATCCTCATAACTACCAAATATGTGTTTTTAAAATTATTATTTTTGTTATTATGTCAATGAAATTATAAAAAATCAATAGGAAAGAGACGGGACGTATATCAAGTAAGTCAAATTCATTACTTATCCTTTGCGTTATTTCTAATTGTGACGATGCTTTTTATGCCAATCAAAATAAAAGAAAAAGGATAACAAGAAAGAAATTTGGGGGATGGTTGATCGTTTTTGTGTTGCTAAAGGTATTTTTTTAACACAAATAGTTATTATGGTTGACTTTTAAGCTTTGATTGGAAGAGGGGTTAAGGGATGCTTCAAGTATGCTTTAGTTAAGGTTGGGCTCATCCTTAATTCATTGATAGGGTAAAAAAATTAGATTGTGTTAATTAGCTCGTGTGTTAATTAACACATTGGGGTGTGTTCGGTTGAGTGTTTCTGAAGTGATTTTTAGAAAAAAAACATTCTAAGATGTTTAGTGTAAGTGTTTTAGAAAAAAAAATTGAGAATTAAATTTTTTCGGTATTTTCGAGATGTTCTCTCTCTCTCTCTCTCGCTCTCTCTTTTATAGAGAAATGAATATTGTTTAGAAAAAAGTAAAAATATTTAGGAAAAAATTTTCCAAACAAGTTCAGAAAATTTTTTTAAATTTTTTTGGGAAATATCCAAACGAACACACCCGAATTGCCTTCTTTAGCTGCCCAGGCTAACTAAGGCAATGTGGTAATCTTAGAAAATGACCAAAATGCCTACCCTTACTCTTATATACATAGAATATTCTTTATTATTCTTATATTATATATACACATTTATATATAATATATAATATAATATACTTATATATATATATATATATATATATATAATATATACGTATATGCAAGTATAAGTATATAATATATAATATAAATACTTATATAAGTACATATATAGTATGTATATATATATGTATTTATAATATATATATGTATATGCAAGTATAAGTATATAATATATAATATAAATATAAGTATTTATATTATACAAGTATGCATATGTATATATACATATATTTTTTAAATATATATATATACTTATATTATAAGTGTATATATATAAGTGTGTGTATTTTTAAAGTATATATACGTATATTTTTTAAATATATGTATATATATATGTATATATACAAACACTTTAAAGTGTGTATATATATGTGTGTATATTTTTTAATAGTTTAATATACATTTTCCTTCTCAACACACCCTTCATCTAATCACTGTATTATTTAACACACTCTCCTTAAAAATCACATCAATGCGAGTCACCACATCTTATTTAACACACGTTCCTTATTTAACACACAAAAAACTAAAGCGGCATCTAATCGGGCCCTACAATCTTAAATTGCCCTCCCCGCGGTGTGGGTAAGAAGGGCAATTTGGGATAATAACAGTGAAGGTGACATTTGTAATTTCAGTTATGGATGGAAGGAGACCAAGGGTTGCTTGCATTTCCCAATTTTATTATAGGCTTTTATAGTATGTTATTTATAAAAAAATAAAAAACATATAATTTAAAATAGAAAAAGAAAAGACATGACAGCCTATGTCCCCTATTCAGTTGCCGGAAAGGAAACAAAATTATCAAAATATCTAATATTCTTATGTTTTTTATGTGCTCAGTTAATAAAAAAGTTATAAGATTCATATTTCTAACTTTAACAGTGTAATTGATTATTTCTCAAGATATGTCCTCGTATTAATTTCTTAACAAATGAACCGACCCACTATTTTATGTGATATGAAATTATTGTATGTGTTTTATTTGCATGAATCGAGAATACGATGGAGGGAAAAAAAGATATATCCTTTATGGTCGGCAATGAGGAGGAAAATAGTCTGAGAGGGTCAGACTAAGGCCCTCTTTAGTCGGAATTTTTAATTATCTTTTATGGTCGGCGATGAGGAGGAAAATAATTTGAGAGGGTCAAACTAAAACCCTGTTTGGCCTGAAATTTTGAATATAATTGTTTGTTTGTTTTGTTTGCTTTCTTTCCATATATCATTAAGTTTACGTCATATTTTTTAAATGCTTGGGACAATTTTATACCCTAAGTAAAATGCTTGAAAATTGGAAGGTGGGAGGTGAGGTCCATAAGGGAACAAAAGGGAAAGGAAATTTAGGAAACAAATGGGAAAAGAAATGAATGAAAGAAATAATTATTTACTCTTTTATTTTATTTTTCTAACTCGAACGCAAAGAAAAAAAAATCAAAGCAAAAGTCATCATTGTTTTTTCTTTATTTCTAATTTCTGCCTTACAGAAAGGGAAAAGTAAGACGTTTTTTTTAATTGTTTACTTCTCCGATGTAAATAGAAGACAGAACAATTCAATGTGAGGCAAATACTTCCTTCAACTCATTTTCATAGTCTATTATTTTAATTTGAAACGTCCCAAAATGAAAGTCCACTTTTCAAAAATAACAATTAAATTTTGATTAAATTTTCTTTTTGTCCATTTATTTAAATAATACTTGTACTGTACACATTAATCAAATCAAGTTGTGTTGTCATTAACAATAACGGGAGCTACAGATAAACAAGTGGTGCCGGCCCCTACCCAACAGTTTTAAAAAACTATATTACTCTAATACAAGTAGTGACAATCGTCACTCATCAGTTTTTAAATTTGTCCCATTCTAATACAATCTTTTTGATTTACAATTAATATATATACGTATAGAAGATTAAACAATAATATTTGAATATTAAGGATTTTGATCTATAGATCACAATTAATCTAAAATTCTTTCCTTCCATGAATCGGAGTTCAATCATTATTCTCTTCCCATAAAATAGTGAACAAATTAGAACT